>PVKP010035552.1:0-23212 GCA_004027715.1 Plecturocebus donacophilus | reverse complement strand
CTTCCCGGGTTCGCTGTGCTTGCTATGAAACTCTCAGTCCTCAGCGCTTCCAATTGCTGTTTTCCTTGTGGGGACGGGACCAGCCGAGCCCGTCTGTCCCGTATACTCTGCACTGGGAAGCGCCGCGCTGGGGCGCTGGCAAAACAGCCGCGCCGGCCAAAAGAGTTGTGCTGGCGACCTGTGTGTCTCCTCTGCCGGGAATCTCCCGGTCTGTGGGCAACAAAAATTCATTGGAAAGTGCAGCGTCCACTCGTTCTCTGCGCTTTCACTGGGAGCTACATTCCTGAGCTGTTGCTAATCGGCCATCTTGGATCTCTCTCTCCCGTTTTTTCCATTAAAAAATAATTTTTAGAGTTGGGGGGTCTTGCTATGTTGCTCAGGCTGGTCTTGAACTGGCCTCAAGCAATCCTCCTGCCTTGGTCTTTCAAAGTGCTGGGATTAACAGGCATGAACCACTGTGCTTGGCTTTCGACCTTACTTTTTAAAGATACTTTAAAAAATTACAAAAATTATAAGATAATATAGAATGTGAAACATTGGCTAATGTGAATTACTTTACCAATATAAAAATAAGTAAGTGTATTTTCTCATAAAGTAACAAGGAGTTTTGTGGAGATAGCAAAACTCACTCAGTTATTTTTTATTATCATGATTAGAAATATTAAAGCCCCTGAGATTGTTGATTGCTGAGGCTGGAGTGTGTCTGTCTCTCTGTCTCACACTTTCTCTCTCCTACTTTCTTTAGCAAGTTAAAGGAAGGGCAAAGAAAGTACCATTGTAACATTTTTAAAGAAATACAAGTTATAGTATCAAAAACATCTGAATTAAATTCTTTTCCAAAATTTTTGCCTTACATACTTGCCAATAGTAATGGAGATTTCTGATTGCTAAGTACTCAAATTGCCTTAAAATTATTTGTGAAATCATTTACTAATAATCATATTTTATTTAATATGATAATGTGTTATCTTTTATTTTTGGATAGGCATATACAGTGAAGACACCAACAAAACTAAAACTACAGCAAAGAGAAAACCTGAATATACCCCCTGAAGAAAGTAATAAAAAGAGAAAAATGGCCTTTGAATTTGATATTAATTCAGATAGTTCAGAAACTACTGATCTTTTGGTAAAAATTTTACAAATACTGTTTATTATTTGTTTATCTTACTTATTTGTATACAATTTTTCTTGATATATATATATACAACATAAGTTACATAGTACCTACCATTGCAATACTGATATACAGTAGAGCTCTGCTGAAATGCAGATCCTTGTGCTTTTGCAGCATTTTAGAGAAATTAGTGTTCAAATAACGTCTCTGTAAATTTCAGAAAATCTGGCACTTCGAAAATACTTGATTTGGCACAATGGGCATATATATGATTAATCATTGTCTTGTTTTCCAGCAGAATGTCATAAAGGAGTTCTTACTGTATTTTTAAAAAGACAGATGGGGTGAATATTTTTCATTTTGCCGTAGCCAAATCTGTTATTTAGGCATCCCCTCTATTTTGCATATTATACATGCTCCTTTTACATCACTGGTTGATATTTATATCTAGGTATTGGTTGGCAAGTATAACATTTCTACCACTCTAAAGAAGTTAATATATCAAAAGCAACATGTTTAAGCAGGCTATTTCCTCTAACAGTTTGTATCACTAATTACTCTCATCACACATACCACTATTTTCCGAAGGTATAATAATAGTTTTTTGAGAATAATTAAGCTTAGATTCATTTGGTTTTTTAAAAAAGGTAAACCATACCACAGTAAATGGAGCAAAGCACCAATAATTCTTAATTACAAAATCCTACATTCATTAATTTTATTATTCCCACTTTTCACTAGAAGATCCTTCAAGCCTTTCTACTGCTTTGGAACCCTCTATTTTCATTTTTTCTGGAATAATGAGTAGTTGAAGTCTTAAAACCCTAATTATTGAAGTTAACTTACGAAGTCCCTACTTCAGTACCCCTTTGTTTTATAGATAATGATTAACATCTTAACAATTAAAACTGTGAACCAGGTACTATTGTAAACACGTTATACAATGCAGATTAATTATTTCTTATAACAATTTCAGGCTTTAGAAATACAGTTGGCCTTCTGTATTCACAGGTTCCACATCTGTGTATTCAACCAACTACAGGTCAAAAATATTTGAAAAAAATAAAAAATAACAATTCAATAGAAAATAATATAAATAAGGAAGCAGTACAACATAACTATTTACATAGTGTTTACATTGTATTAGGTATTATAAGTAATTTAGAGATAAAGTATACAGGAGGGTGAACATAGGTTATATACAAATATTACATTATTTTATATAAACATCCACAGATTTTGGTATGCATGGAGGGATCCTGGATCCAATCCTCCATGGATACTAAGAGATCACAGTATATACTGTTTTTTGCAGTTTACAGATAACATAACTGAGTCACACAAGTATATTTTTCAGTATCACATAGTAAGACATTTTGAAGAGCCAAATTTGAACACAGTCTGGCTTCAGAGCCAATGTAAGTTATTGCAAATAATAACTGCCAATTCAAACTGTAGTCCAGATATATAAAAATGTAATGAGAATTAGAAAGAAAAGGAGCTTTAGAATTAAACATTCAAGGATTGTAATCCCTGCTATTATTCTAGCAGTTTGAATTTAGGCCAATTTCTTAGCTGATCTGAGATTCAGAATGGTTCAACATGACATTTCATTTCTAAAAGGAGCATCAAAAACTTACAACACAGTAAATATATTACAGTATTATAGAATTGCACACAATCGTTTAAACTATTCTAAAATCACATTTCACAATAAGTTTCCTGGTTATAATTATTATACGAACCTATTAGTCATTTTGTAATTTTCTAAGCTCATATAGTTAAATTTTGAACATTCAAATTATAAAAATCAAGATTTAAAAATGAGTTGTTGAGCATGACCTCAGGAAGATGGTGTAGTAGGAAGTGCCAGGAATCCATGTCTCTACCTAGACAACAAGTATACTGGCAGAAACTCTCTGAATTAACTATTTTATAAGTCTGCAGTCTTATTTGAATGTTTATAGCTTCCAGGGGAAGTTTAGCTGGTAAACTGCAATAAATTTTGGTCAATTTTAGCCTAAAGTATGATAGCAGCTGCCAGTCTTCTGAGCCTACAGTCCTGTGGCAGGAAGCCATGCTTATGTTTCTTAAGTGACTTGCTGGTGTCAGAGGGTGCAATAAGAACTTGTCCTTCAAATAGCAGAGTTCAGTGTTTCAATCCCCTCTGGCTGAAGCAACTTTCGGGAATTTTCATGAAGCACACCTTTCTTTCCTTTTTTCTTTTCTGTTTTTCCGTCTTTACCCTTTGGAGAGCCAGGCACTTAAGGATTAGGATATTCAAAAGCAAAGCAAAAATGTTTTTAGAATAAAAATTTGATATATATGTTAAGACCTTAAAAATAATTAGCATGTAATCCCACCTACTCGGGAGGCTGAGGCAGGAGAATTGCTTGAACCTGGGACTTGGAGGTTGCAGTGAGCTAAGATTGTGCCAGGCACTCCAGCCTGGTGACAGTGCGAGATTTCATTTCAAAAAAAAAAAAAGAAACAAAATTAACATCAGTTTTTCTTCTTCCCAAAAATTGAAAAGGGAACACCTCCTAACTCATTATATGAGGCTAGCATTAATTACCTTATACCAAAGCAGATAAAGACACCAGAAGAAAAGAAAATTACAGCTCAATATCTCTTATGAATTGGATGTAAAACTATTCAACAAAATATTGGCAAATTAAATTCAATAGCATATTAAAAATTATTTACCATGACCAAGTGGAATTTATTGCAGGAATGCCAGGGTGGTTCAACATAAGAAAATAAAGCAATGTAACAAATCACATTAATAGAACAAAGGAGAAAATAGCCATATCTCATCCTGGTGCAAAAAAGGCATCTGACAAACTCCAACACCCTTCATGGTAGAAAAACTCTCAGAAAATTAGGAATAGAGGGAAAATTTCTCAATAATGATAAAAAGTATTTAGGGAACCCCCCAGCTAACATCATATTCAATGATGAAAGACTGAAAAACTTACCCCCTAAGATTAAGAATGAGGCAAGGTGCCCACTTTCACTGCTGCTATTCAACATTGTACTGTAAATTCTAACTAGAGATACTATAAAAGAAAAAGCAATTTAAGGCACTCAGATAGAAAGGAAGAGGTAAAACTGCCTCTCTTTACAGATGATATGATCCTATGCATAGAAAATTGCAAAGACTCTTTAAGAAAGCTAGTAGTGCTAATAAATAAATTCAGCAAAATTATAGGGTACAACATCAACATACAAAAATTGATTATGTTTTTTATATACCAGCAATGAACAATCCAGAAATGAAATTAATAAAACAATTCTATTCACAATCACATCTAAAAGAATTTAAATAGGAACAAATCTAACCAAGGAAATGAAAGACTTGTGCACTGAAAATTTTAAAACATTGGTGAGAGAAATTTTGAAAGACCTAAATAAATGGAAAGACATCCTGTGTTTATGGATAGGAAGACTAAATATTGTTAAGATGTCAGTAGTACCCAAATCTCCAGATTCAATGCAATTTCTGTAAAAATTCCAACAATTTTTTTGCTGAAATGGAAAAAATACTCAAATTAATACGGGATTGCAAGGGACCCCAAATGGCTAAAGCAATCTTGAAAAATAAGGATAAAGTTGGAGGATTCACAGTTCCCAACTTTGAAACTTACTACAAAGCTAGTAATTAAAACAGCATAGTACTTACATAAGGTCAGACATGCAGACCAATGAAATAGAATAGAGAGCCTAGAGATAGACCCTCTTATATATAGTCAGTTGATTTTTTGACCAGAGTGCCAAGACTGTTCAATGGGGAAAGGACTTTTTTTTTTTTTTTTTTAAACATAGGGTACTGGGAAAACTGCATGTAAAAAGAATTAAGTTGGACCCTTATATCACATAAAAAATGACTCAAAATGGATCAAAGACCTAAACTTAAGAGCTAAAACTATAAAACTGTAGAAGAAAACACAGTAGAAATCTTTATGACATTGGATTTGGCAACAACTTTGTGAATGACACCAAAAGCACTGGTAATTAAAGAAAAGGAAAGATAAATTGGGCTGCATTAAAATTAAGAACTGTTGTGAATTAATGTAGACTATCAAGAAACTGAAAAGACAAGGTAAATAGTGAGGGAAAATATTTAAAACTCATATATATGACGAGGGATTGATGTCTAGGATATATGAAGAACTCCCACAATTCAACAACCACAAAAAGACCCAACTGAAAAATGGGGGAAAGGCTTTGAATAGCTATTTCTCAAAGATAAAACTTAAATGGCCTATGAACACATGAAAAGATGAATGCTACAGAGAGTCAATTGGTACCCACTGATACACACTGATACTGTAAAGATAGCTCTATGACTTATTTATTGAATTCTGTTGAAATCTCAGATTTATAAAAATCTGTTTGAGATTTTTCATCCATGAAGCCTCTGAAGTTTTTGTCAAATGTGGCTTTACTGTGTGCTGACTGCTTACATGACTTGTGTTTCATATTCATTAAGAGAATAGATTCTGGAGTCAGAGTACCTGAATTTGAATTTCTTTCCACTCTTCCTACCTATATAATCTAGGGTACATCACTTAATATTTGTGTGCCTGAGTTTCCTCACCTGTAAAATGGGGATAATAGTATACCCACTTTATAAAATTGTTATGAAGATTAAAAGGAATTAAAATATGCAAAGTGATTAAAATAGAGACTGGCACTCAGAAAGTACTAAATAAGTGCTATCATTATTTGGGAGAATTACAATAATCATAAATTAAGTGACATTATAATTTTTATTTTTTATTTTGGTATAATACACATGAAACTTACCACTTTAACCATTTTTAATTATACAGTTCAATGATATTGAATACACTCATAATGTTGTGTAACCATCACCAGCATGCATCTCCATAACTCTTCATTACAACAAAAACCTTGTACCCATTAAACAATAACTCCTCATTCCACCTTCCCCCCAGCCCCTGGCAGCCACCATTCTACTTCCTGTCTGTATGATTTTCACTATGCTAAGTATCTCAAGTAGAATCATACAAGATTTGTTCTTTTGTGACTAGTTTTTTTCACTTAGCATAATGTCTTCAAGGTTTATCTATGTTGTAGCATATGTCAGGATTTTCTTCCTTTTTGAGGCTGAATAATATTCCATTGTATGTATATACCACATTTTGCTTATTCATCCATGGATGGATACTTGGGTTGCTTCCATGTTTTAATTATTGTGAATAATACTGCTATGAACATGGATATACAATGATCTCTTCAAGACTCTGCTTTATTATTGTGAATAATACTGCTATGAACATGGGTATACAATGATCTCTTCAAGACTCTGCTTTTCTTTTGAGTATATATCTGGAAGTGGAATTGCTGGATCATAGATAATATAATTTTTATAGAATTGTAAATACTTATTATAAGTTATAAATGTGAGTTTGAATAAACAGGGTCAGGAAAGGAGGACAAGATGGTATCATAAGGATTCTGAAACTGAAATAGAAATCAGTAGGGAAATGCTGCTCACTATATATATCTTGTATTTCACATAGCTTTTCAGTAATATAGCTAATAGAATAAAAATCTAGGTCCTTGCTTGGCCAATTGATTTATTTTGTTATTGTTTTCTTTGGTCTTCTTTCTTCTCTCTATCATCTTCTTTCTCTTTCCTCCTCCTTTTGCCCTTCTCCCTTCTTCATCCCTCCTCTTTCTACTCTTCATTCTCCTCACATGTGAATATGTTGACAAAATGTTAATAATATAATATTAATGATGGTAAGCCCAATATTATATTTTTGTATTTTTCTTCAAGAGCATGGTTTCGGAAGAAGGGGCATTGGAATCACTACATAGGAACAGTAATCCACCAGCTTCTCATCTTTGTGTCAGAACACCAAAAAAGGTAGCTTTTAAATTTTATTTCAGAAAGCAAATTTTAAAAACTGCACTTAAAAAAATGTTAATTTAAAAATTTTATTTTGTGTTCAGACCCCTTCATCTCTAACAACCTCTGGATCTACACTGAAGTTTGGAGCTACAAGAAAAATACGGGAGGACCGTTGGGCTGTAATTGCTAAACTGGATAGGAAAAAAAAACTAAAAGAAGCAGAAAACTTATTTGTTTAATTTCAGAGAATCAGTGTAATTAAGAACCTACTAACATGAAAATTAAAGTTAATTTTTTTTCTTATTTTCCAGAGCCAAATTCTATCTGGAAGTTGAGACTTTTAAAAAATACTTGCATGAATGATTTGCATTTTTATTTTTAGCCTAAATGTGAAGTAACTACATATTGTCTGAAAACCTGCCATTATATTCAAATAAGTAAATGATTATATTTTGTTGTTACTTTTTCTTGTATTCATGAAAACTGTTTTTATGAGGTTTGCAAATTTGTAAAGTTAGCCTTTGAATGCTGGGAATGCATTATTGAGGGTCATTCTTTTTTCTTTACTATTAAAATATTTTGGATGCAAATAAGTGCTTCTCATTGATTCTGTTAGGTCATATAAACAGCTCATCATTATAATTTTGAGGGAATATCACTCATTTTTAAAGTCTTGAGAGCATTGTAGTGGGGTTTTATACTTCTGAGGCAGCTTTGATTTTTTTATTTTTTATGAAATTGACAAATGGCTTTTAGTGACAGGAAAAAATGGCTATACCAGTACAACTTCCTGAAATATTTCATTTATGCAACATTTATTAAACAAATATTTATTAATGTTTACTAAGAGTCAAACAGAGTTCTATATACTAGGGATATATTAGTGAAGAAAACAAAAATAACCTGTGTTTTCCTAAAGCTTACATTCTAGTGAGGGAAATAGACAATTAAAGAAATAAATAACACACAGTATTTTAGTTAATGGTAACTGCCAAGAAGAAAAAAAACAGGGAAGAGTGTTAAGGAGTATGAAGAAGACTACGTTTTAGGTATGATATCCCTTACAGAAGTGGCATTTGAATGAATATATGATTAAAACAGCAGTCGAGCCTGGGGCTACCTAAGGAAATAACATTTCTCACAGAAGGAATAGGAAATACGAAGGCCCAGAGGTGGGAGTGTGCCTAGCATATCTGAGAAGCAGCAAAGAGCCGAGTATTGGGAAGGTTAGTGAGCAAAAGGAAGAGTAGAAGGAAGAGAAGGCCTGATAGTTAACGGGATGAAGATTTTGAGTGGTCAGATTATGTAGCACTTGTAGGGCACTGTAAGAACGTTGGCTTCTCTGAATATGATGTGACATTATTAGATGATTTTGAGCATGATCCAACTTATGTTTTAACGGTATCTTTCTGGCTGCTATATTGAGAACAGATTGGAAAGGGGACATAAATAAACAGGAGATTATTTTAGTAATGCCTGTGAAAGATGATACTGGCTTAAACAGGAGCAAGAGCAGCAGAGGAGTAAAATAGTTAACTTTAGGATATAGTTTGAAGATATATATAGAATATGAAAGAAAAAGAATGGGCAATATTTTTGGCCTGAACAATGTAGTTTTGCACATGTTCGGTTTGAAATACCTGTTAGAGATCCAAATAGAGATGGTAAGTAGGCTTAAAGACAAGTCCAGACTAGTGATATAAATTTGGGAGGCAACATCATATTTAAAGCGGTCAGACTGGATGAGAACATGTATAGTCATCGGAGTGAATGTACCTAGGAAAGAGGTCAGAGGGATGAGAAGGAGTCATCAAAGGACTGGCCAGAGTGGTAGTAAAAAAATGTAGGCTATGGTTTCTTGGAACCCAACCAAGAAAGTATTTCAAAGAGGAGGGAGTGATAAATTGTGTTAAATGCTAATCAGAGTTAAAGTAAAATTGTTTAATATGTTATTAATGTAGTCACTGGTAATCTTAATGTCAGTTTTTGTAAAGTGCAGCTTGATTGGAAGGGTTTAAAGGAAAAAGAGGGAGAGTGAGCAGAGACAGCTATTTCTATCAGTTGTAATAAACTCAAGAAGTTATACTTCACATGAAGATGATAAATGGGGATGTTACTGGAAAGGGAAATGGATCGACAGATGGTTTTTTTTGTTGTTGCTGATAAGACATAAGAATTAATAGCATATCCAAATAATTAAAGAAAGATTCAGAATGAGGAAAATGATGATGTGGGAGAGAAAGGGAAATTTTTTGTAAAATGTCATAATAGGCAAGAGGGATGGAGTTTAGTGGATAATTGAAACTGTTGGGCCTTCAGTAAGATAATAGACACTTCTGCCATTAACAATAGGAAAAAAGGAAGAGCATGTGGCACAAGATGATGGTAACTGTATGGGAGTTTGTAGAAATTTTGATTCCATAATTTCAGTTTTCTCAGTGAAGCTGGAATTAACACCATGCACCGAGAATGAGGATAGGGAAGACATTGTTGGAGGTTGTGGAAAGAAAAGTAGGTATGAAAGACTCAGAGTAGGAAAGTGAATGGACTTTATGAAAACAATGAATACATGAATAAAAACGATTTTAGAGTTATCTGTAAATAACTATGGTGAAGTAAAATTTGAGTCATCTTATTGTATAGATTGTGTTTGTAGAAAAGGTTAACCAAGAAAAAATGGAAATGCAATAACATTACAGAAATTATTTTGTTCCCTCTTTAATTTGTGTGACTACAATTATATTCTGTTAACTAGCCATGGTCTTGGGATTTGTAGCTTCTGATCTCTTAATTGAAACTTTATAATAAGTCTCCTAAGCAAGCATTTTTGGAGAATTATTGGTCTTGAAAATGTGAAATTTCACATTTGAAGCTATATATTTTCAAATATAAATAATAATATAAATATTTTCAAGTATTTAAAATAACTAATACATTAATCTATAAATTTAATATATTTTAAATTTAAATATTTAAAATAAGACTAATCTATTAAGCTATATATTTTCAAATATTTAGAATAAGACTAGCTGCTGTGGCTAACTATTCATTTACTTCTAACTTATCTAAAGTCCAACATAATGTTTCTGTTTAGTGAGAACCATTCCTCTAGGCAGTAATTCAGGAACCCTGACTCCTTTCAACTTCTCGTTCTCCCATCTTCAGAAGCTGGCTTCCAGGTTTATGCTAAAAGAGAAACATCATGGAGGATCCATATGGGAAGTTTCTAATGACATGGGCGTGAAAGAGATGTATGGCTATTCCTCCCACATTTCACTTTCCAGAAACAAGTCAATATGGCCACACCTAACTTCAGGGGAGACTGTGATCCATATTCGAGTCCTCTCTCAGGAGATTAGGGAAAAGGGTAAACAACTAGTCAGTCTGTCACAATTAGTTCACAGTCTTTAAATTTTCAAATATTGTTCTTTCTTACTTTTAGTTAAAACAAGTTAGTTAAGGCTGTTAAATTTTGGAAGATTGCTTCTACTTGCTGTTCCTTGAAGATGCTCAGTATGTTCCTGTTTTATAACCCCTCTCCTTCCTCCAGCATTTCTTATTTCCCTTATATCTTCTAACATACTGTATACCTTATTTGGCATGTTTATTAGTCATTGTCTCTCCTCACAAGAATATAAACTTCACAAAGGGATTTTAGTCTGCTTTACTTATTGATGTATTCCAAGTGGCTAGAATCATGCTGCCCATAGTAGGTACTCAACATTTGTTGAAGGCCAGGCACGGTGACTCACGCCTGTAATTCCAGCACTTTGGGAGGCCAAGGAGGGTGGATCACGAGGTCAGATGTTCAAGACCAGCCTGGCCAACATGGTGAAATCCCGTCTCTAAGATACAAAAAATTAGTTGGGCATGGTGTCACCTGCCTGTAATCCCAGCTACTCAGGAGGCTGAGGCAGGAGAATCACTTGAACCCAGGAGGCAGAGGTTGCAATGAGCCAAGATCATGCCATTGCACTCAGTTTGGGTGACAGGGAGAGACTCCATCTCAAACACACACACACACACACACACACACACACACACACACACACACACACACATTTGTTGAATAAAATATTAATACATATTTAAGAAAAAACTACATATACCATATTAGTGATTCTTACAATAAGTAAAACTTTACAACCTAAATGTTGAGTGTCTGATTTAAAAATAAGATTAAATATTGGAAACTAGGAATATCATGAAATTTTCTAAAAGCGTATTATAGTATCCTGTATTTGACTCTTCTTTGCACTCTAGAGAGTTCAATTTTGACAAGTCCCAGAAAAAAATTTATAACTAATGTTATTATTTTACTTTTAAACTACTTTAAAAAACACTAGTCTTAATGAACAATTGGCAGATTCATAATTTGATTATTTAATTATGAAAATTTTGTAAGATAATTATGTGATTATTAACTAATGCCTTTTTAAACATTGAATACATTTTGGAGATTATTTTAAGAAGGAGGTTTGTGAAAGCCTATTTTTAGGTTGGTAGGAAACTCTTCCTGCCTTTTAGCCACTCTTTGTAGGATTGACTTAATCTGATTGATGCCTTTAGGATCAATCAGATGTGTTTAGGAGTGGGCATGTGGGATACAAACTATTCTCTGTCTCTCTCAGGTGTGAAGCTTCCTACAGGAATCACATGATCTTTTCCATGCTGCAAGTTTTATAGGGCAGGTGGAAGAGTGGTCCTGTTTTGAAGGGATAAGTTTAATAAATTAAAAATTCAGAAGAATATTTGCAAGTTCCAGTATTTTGATGAATAGGCTGGACACTTTGAGAAGGAAATAGAGTGCAATTCAGAGGTATTAACATACCAATATTGAAACTCTGATGTGGCTTTTGTGGCACTATCTGGAAAGTAGCTGCATAGGAGTTTCCACTTGGTGGGTCATTATAGCTTATAGTAGCCGTATCTTTACATAAGTTAGTTTTTAGAGAAACAGTTTGCAAGTTCTGGGTCTTAAGTGAATAGTGCATAAGCTTTATCTGAAGCAAAAATGAGCATTTAATATGTCTGCAGGCCATAAACTTTAGAAGATGCATGGCCTGAGGGGGCCTCAACCAAATTATTGGCTGTTAAAAAACAAATATTAGCCACACTAGACTGGGCAAAGATATGAGTCTCAGTCAGAGATAATATTTTGTGTTTATTTTAATGATGGAACCAAAAAGATTTCTGGAGATAAGGATTGAGGGAAAGAGAAGGTGCAAGGTTTGGTTTTGAAGTATGGTTTTGGGCATATGTAGTATTTGAGATATTTTAGATATCCAAGTAGAGATAGTGAGTAGACCATTGGATAAATGAATTTAGAATTCTCCAGAAGGGTATTTAGTAATCATTGACATATAGGTTCTATTTAAAGTACAGAACTGAATGTACCCTTTTTACAGTAATAAATGTTAGTTATAGAAGAGAAAGAAGTTACCAGTAGCCTTGAGGTAAAGGAATATTTGAAAGTGAAGCAATAGGCCAGACACTGTGGTTCATGCCTGTAATCCCAAGCACTTTGGGAGGCCAAGGCGGGTGGATCATGAGGTCAGGAGTTCAAGACCAGCCTGGCACAGATGGTGAAACCCAGTCTTTACTAAAAATACAAAAATTAGGCGATGTGGCAGGCACCTGTAATCCCAGCTACTTGTGAATCTGAGGCAGGAGAATCTCTTGAAGCTGGTAGGGGGATGGAGGTTGCAGTGAGGCAAGATCATTGCCACTGCATTCTAACCTGGGTGACAGAATGAGACTTGGTCTCAGAAAAGAAAAAAAAAGAGAAAGTGAAGCAATACAGGAAGAACCACAAAGAAACTAAGAAGGAGGGACTGCTGGAGGAGGGAAAAACCAAGTGTAAGAGATGATGGAAGCCTAGAGAACAAAGTGATTCAAGAAGAAGGGAATATTTCCCTATATAAAATCCTAATGAGCATGAAAGCAGAAAATAAATAATTGGACCTATGGTTAGCTGTATGATATAGTCTCTGCTCTCAATAACTCAGTCAAGGAGCTAAATTTTGTATGTAAACAGATGAATCAATTATAATTAATTTGACAGTACACACACATAAGAGCTACATAGAAGTGAATGATAATTCAATGACATGAATTCGGTAATCAGAGAGGAACTTCTGGGTTTTGGACATAAATTGGAGTGCTATAGGTGTATAAGAAGGCCAAGAGAAAACCAAGACAGAAGAAATCACAATATAAAGGATGAAGTAAAGAGCAGTTAGGAGAATGAAGCCATGATCTCTTCATGTAGGACTTTATGTGTTATGCTGCAAAGCTTGGACTTTTCTGGTGTGGGAAATGGAATAGAGTATAAGCAAAAAAAAAATAATAATAATAAAAATAAAAATAAGAGAGAGAGACTTTATTATTTAGATATGGTATGAACTTTTTTTTATTTCAATAAGCTTTGGGGAACAGGTGATGTTTGGTTACATGGGTAAGTTCTTTAGCGGTGATTTCTCAGATTTCAATGCACTTATCACCTCAGCAGTTTACGCTGAGCCCAGTGAGTAGTCTTTTATCATTCACTCCCTCCTGCCCTTCCCCCACAAGTCCCCAAAGTCCATTGTATCATTCTTATGCCTCTGTGTCCTCATAGCTTAGCTCCCACTTATGAGAACATACAATGTTTGATTTTTCATTCCTAAGTTATATCACTAGAATAATGGTCTCCAGTTCTATCCAGGTCGCTGCAAATGCCATTATTTTGTTCCTTTTTATGGCTGAATAGTATTCCATGGTGTGTATATATGTATATATATATATATATATATGTGTATATATATATATATATGTCACATTTTCTTTATCCACTCATTGATTGATGGGTATTTGGGCTGGTTCCATGTTTTTGCAATTGTAAATTGTGCTATAAACGCACATGTGCAAGTCTCTTTTTTGTGTAATGACTTCTTTTCCTCTGGGTAGATACCTGGTAGTGGGATTGCTGGATCAAATGGTAGATCTACTTTTAGTTCTTTAAGGAACCTCCACACTGTTTTTCATAGTGGTTGTATCAGTTTACATTCCCACCAGTAGTGTAAATGTGTTCCCTTTTCACCACATCCACACCAATATCTATTATTTTTTTATTACAGTCATTCTTGTAGGAGTGAGTTGGTATCACATTGTGGTTTTGATCTGCATTGCTTTGATAATTTGTGATGCTGAGAATTTTTCATGTTCATTGGCCATTTGTATATCTTCCTTTGAGAATTGTCTATTCATGTCCTTAGCCCACTTTTTGATGGGGTTGTTTTCTTCTGGCTGATTTGATTGAGTTTCTTGTAGATCCCAGATATTAGTCCTTTGTCAGATATATAGTTTGCTAATATTTTCTCCCACTCTGTGGGTTGTCTGTTTACTCTGCTGATTATTTCTTTTGCTGTGCAGAAACTTTATTTTAGTTAAATCCCATCTATTTACCTTTGTTTGTGTTGCTTTTGCTTTTGGATTCTTCTTCATGAACTCTCTGCCTAAGTCAATGTCTAGAAGGGTTTTCCTGATGTTATCTTCTAGACTTTTTATGGTTTCAGGTCTTTGATCCATCTTGAGTTGATTTCTGCATAAGGTGAGAGATGAGGATCCAGTTTCATTCTTCTACATGCTGCTTGCCAATGATCTCAGCACCATTTGTTGAATAGGGTGTTCTTTCCCCACTTTATGTCTTTGTTTTCTTTGTCGAAGATGAGTTGGCTGTAAGTATTTGAGTTTATTTTTGGGTTCTCTATTCTGTTCCATGGATCTGTGTGCCTATTTTTTATTACCAGTACCATGCTGTTTTATGACTATAAACTTGTAGTGTAGTTTGAAGTTGGGTAATGGATGCCTCCAGATTTGTTCTTTTTGCTCAGTCTTGCTTTGGCTATACGAGCCCTTTTTTGCAGTCTACATATTCCATGCAATTCTCATCAAAATACCACTATCATTCTTCACAGAACTAGAAAAAGCAATCCTAAAATTCATATGGAACCAAAAATATAGTATTTTTAAATTTAAATTTTACAAAACGTTATACAGTATAAGGTCTCCTGTCATCCATCCCCCGACTTGAAGAAAAAATTTTTCTTTTGGAAGACAACTAAGGGTAATTAGAACTGGATAAAGCAATTGCAGCTATTGAAATAGTCCAGGTAAGAGATAGTGTAACCAAAATGAAGGTTTGTTGCTTGCCACATGCAGAATCCAGTTAACAGTGGGAGGTCAGATATAGATGTCTTCCCATACTGCTTCACTTCTGGAGTAGAAATCAGGCACTTTTATAAGATGGGGAGGAAATGCACCAGTGCCAGTGAGAGGGGAGACCCCCTCGCCTCCTTCAATTTCACCTTCCCCCGCCCCCCCGCCCCCCACCTCCTGCTTCCAGATGGGAAGGAGAGTGAAGAAGGAAAAAATAAATAAAATACCAAAGAGCTGGGAAAATGACTCCTTCTTTAGTTCCCAGTGTCTCTGCTATCTGTTAACCTTAAAAGAGCTGTAAATGAATGCTATCTCTGCCAGCTGGAGCCCGGCACTGGTTCATGCCCCCACGTCTCCACAGACCAGGCTCCCTCCTGGAAACACCTCTGCCAATAAACAGCTTGTGGCTTTTGTCTTGTCTCTGTAAGACCCCCTCCCTTGATGGTCCCTGCTCGCATTGCATATGAATTAGCAAATCAATGAAGCCAAAAGATTGTAAGGTCGATGTCCAGCAAATGGACAATGACATAGTTCCACCTCAGTTTCCTCTTTAGAGTTAAAAGCCTATAAAAGGGGAGAGAAGCTGCAACTTGGGGAGCTTGATGAATGAGGCTGTTGCCCGCCCGCAGCTCCCAGCTGAATAAAAAGCCACTTCCTTTCTTTGTTTGGTGTTCAAAAGGTTTGTTCCTCGCCACTCCTGCTACACCAGGGTCCCTCTGCTAGCTCAGTGCCTTATCTATGTGGCAGTTGAATTGGCACTTTCCTGGGAAGAAGTAAGCTGTAAAAGTGGCCAAGTGGGCATGCTTTTGACATGCTCTCCTGAGGCAACCTCCTGGAGGTCAGAATTCTGTGGTGGGGTGAGAGGGGCATGTGTTGGTCTGTAAATCAACTGTCAACTCTCAAGGAGAGATCCATCTAAGAGCACATACATGAACATCCCCTGTAGGGAATGTCTGGTGATGGGGAGATGAAAGGTTATATTTGTGTTTCTAAAGGGCTAAGTAGGACATAGGGAACAGGGGAAATGAGAAGAGAGGGAAAAAATTAAATCACCTCTTAGAAAAATGGGGGTACTCAATTACAATGAGAAAATTTCTTAGGTTGAAAGCTTCAGTTTCAAACTTTTAGATTAGATCTGATACCTGTCCTGAGAAAAATATTCATAACTTTATCACTCTAACAGTAATAAAATGTCTTCTATTTCATGTAAATTTAAATTAATGATGTCAAAGAGCAAGTTGCTTTGGTTGATATAAAGGTTAGAAATAAATTATTAATAATTTAGGTAACCTGAATTCAGTATAATTAATAGTCCACAGGCTATCGTAGTACATCAGGAACTTTAATCAGTGACAAGTCAACCATGGGTTAGAAATAGAAAATGATAAAACAAGAGCTAGATAAAACAACATTATTTATGTCACAAAATCAGAGTTTAGAGATGAAGGGAACCAAAAAGATCATTTAATTTCAAAAGATCAGCCATTTGAGTTCTATTAAAGCAATAAAAAAATTGAAAAGGAAAGGATAGTTTTAAAAAATGACTTTAAATTTCAGCATGCATGTACATAATTTACACTAATGCATAATTATGAGCATGTAAAATCTTAGTGCCCTCATTTTTTTCTTTTTTTTTTTTATTGTACTTTAGGTTCTGGGGTACATGTGCAGATCATGCAGGATTGTTGCGTAGGTACACACAGAGCAATGTGGTTTGCTGCCTCCATCCCCCCATCACCTATATCTGGCATTTCTCCCCATGTTATCCCTCCTCAACCTCCCCACCCCCAACTGTCCCTCCCTTGGCACCTGCCCAACAGACCCCAGTGTGTGGTGCTCCCCTCCCTGTGTCCCTCTGTTCTCATTGTTCAACACCTACCTATGAGTGAGAACATGCAGTGTTTGATTTTCTGTTCTTGTGTCAGTTTGTTGAGAATGATCATTTCCAGATTCATCCATGTCCCTACAAAAGACATGAACTCATTTTTTATGACTGCATAGTATTCCATGGTGTATATGTACCACATTTTCCTTGTCCAGTCTATTATCCATGGGCATTTGGGATGGTTCCAGGTCTTTGCTATTATAAACAGTGCCGCTATGAACGTATGTGTGCATGTGTCTTTATGTAGAAAGATTTATAATCCTTTGGGTATATACTCAGTATTGGGATTGCTGGGTCAAAGGGAATTTCTGTTTCTAGGTCCTTGAGGAATCGCCACACTGTCTTCCACAATGGTTGAACTAGTTTACACTCCCACCAACAGTGTAAAAGTGTTCCTATTTCTCCACATCCTCTCCAGCATCTGTTGTCTCCAGATTTTTTAATGATCACCATTTTAATTGGTGTGAGATGGTATCTCAATGTGGTTTTGATTTGCATTTCTCTAATAATTAGTGATGTTGAGCATTTTTTCATGTTTGTTAGCTTCATATATGTCTTCTTTTGAAAAATGTCTGTTCATATCCTTCGCCCACTTTTGGATGGGTTTGTTTCTTTTTTTTCTTGTAAATCTGTTTTAGTTCTTTGTAGATTCTGGATATTAGCCCTTTGTTAGATGGGTAGATTGCAAAATTGTTTTCCCATTCTATTGGTTACCAGTTCACTCTAATGATTGTTTCTTTGGCTGTTCAGAAGCTCTGAAGTTTAATTAAGTCCCATTTGCCTATTTTGGCTTTTTTTGACTATTTGGCTTTTGGTGTTTTAGTCATGAAGTCCTTGCCTATGCCTATGTCCTGAATGGTTTTACCTAGGTTTTCTTCTAGGGTTTGTATGGTGTTGGGTCTTATGTTTAAGTCTTTAATCCATTTGGAGTTAATTTTAGTGTAAGGTGTCAGGGAGGGGTCTAGTTTCTGCTTTCTGCACATGGCTAGCCAGTTTTCCCAACACCATTTATTAAACAGGGAATCCTTTCCCCACTGCTTGTTTTTGTCAGGTTTGTCAAAGATCAGATGGTTGTAGATGTGTGGTGTTGCATCTGAGGCCTCTGTTCTGTCCTATTGGTCTATATCTCTGTTTCGGTACCAGTACCATGCTGTTTTGATTACTGGAGCCTTGTAGTATACTTTGAAATCAGGTAGCGTGAGGCCTCCAGCTTTGTTCTTTTTGCTTAGGATTGTCTTGGCTATGTAGGCTCTCTTTTGGTTCCATATGAAGTTTAAGGTGATTTTTTCCAGTTCTGTGAAGAAGGTCATTCGTAGCTTGATGGGGATAGCATTGAATCTATAAATTACTTTGGGCAGTATGGCCATTTTCACGATATTGATTCTTCCTAACCATGAGCATGGAACGTTTCTCCATCTGTTTGTGTCCTCTCTTATTTCCTTGAGCAGTGGTTTGTAGTTATCCTTGAAGAGGTCCTTTACATCCTTTGTTAGTTGTATTCCTAGGTATTTTATTCTCTTTGTAGCAATTGTGAATGGGAGTTTGTTCATAATTTGGTTCTCTGTTAGTCTGTTATTGGTGTATAGAAATGCTTGTGATTTCTGCACATTGATTTTGTATCCTGAGACTTTGCTGAAGTTACTTATCTGTTTACAGAGATTTTGGGCTGTGATGATAGGGTCTTCTAGATATACAATCATGTCATCTGCAAATAGAGACAATTTGACTTCCTCCTTTCCTAACCGAATAACCTTTATTTATTTATTTTTTCTTGCCTGATTGCTCTGGCTAGAACTTCCAATACTATATTGAATAGAAGTGGTGAGAGAGGACATCTTTGTCTAGTGCCAGATTTCAAAGAGAATGCTTCCAGTTTTTACCCATTTTGTATGATACTGGCTGTGGGTTTGTCAAAAATAGCTTTTATTATTTTGAGATATGTTCCTTTGATACCTAGTTTATTGAGAGTTTTTAGCATAATGGGCTGTTGAATTTTGTCGAAGGCCTTCTCTGGATCTATTGAGATAATCATGTGATTTTTGTCTTTGCTTCTGTTTTGTGGTGGATTACATTTATAGACTTGTGTATGTTGAACCAGCCTTGCATCCCAGGGATGAATCCTACTTGATCGTGATAGATAAGCTTTTTGATGTGCTGTTGCAATCGGTTCACCAGTATTGTA
This sequence comes from Plecturocebus donacophilus, assembly GCA_004027715.1. Lineage (NCBI taxonomy): Eukaryota > Metazoa > Chordata > Mammalia > Primates > Pitheciidae > Plecturocebus > Plecturocebus donacophilus. The sequence continues at coordinate 3,945 of PVKP010035552.1, read as the reverse complement.
TTGAAGATTTTTGCATTGATGTTCGTCATAGATATTGGCCTGAAGTTTTCTTTTTTTGTTGAGTCTCTGCCTGACTTTGCTGTCAGAATGATGTTGGTCTCATGAAATGATTTGGGAAGGATTCCCTCTTTTTGGATTGTTTGGAATAGTTTCAGAAGGAATGGTACCAGCTCCTCATTGTATGTCTGGTAGAATTCGGCTGTGAGCCCATCTGGACCTGGGCATTTTTTTGGTTGGTAGGCTATTAATTGCTGCCTCAACTTCAGCCCTTGTTATTGGTCTGTTCCACATTTCACCTTCTTCCTGGTTTAGGCTTGGGAGGGTCCAAGTATCCAGGAATTTATCAATTTCTTCCGGGTTTACTGGTTTATGTGCATAGAGTTATTTGTAGTAATCTCTGATGGTAGTTTGTATTTCTGTGGAATTGGTGGTGATATCCTCTTTTTCATTTTTTATTGCATCTATTTGATTCTTCTCCCTTTTCTTTTTTATTAATCTGGCTAGCGGTCTATTTTGTTGATCTTTTCAAAAAACCAGCTCCTGGATTTATTGATTTTTTGAAGGGTTTTTTGTCTCTATCTCCTTCAGTTCTGCTCTGCTCTTAGTTATTTCTTGTCTTCTGCTAGCTTTTGAGTTCCTTTTGATCTTGGTCCTCTAGCACCTTCAATTTTGATAATAGGGTATTGATTTTAGATCTTTACTCACTTCTCTGGTGGGCATTTATTGCTATAAATTTCCCTCTAGACACTGCTTTAAATGTGTCCCAGAGATTCTGGTATGTTGTGTCTTTGTTCTCATTGGTTTCAAAGAACATCTTTATTTCTGCCTTCATTTCATTGTTTATCTAGTCAACATTCAGGAGCAGGTTGTTCCGTTTCCACAAAGTTGTGCAGTTCTGAGATAGTTCCTAGTTCTGAGTTCTAATTTGATTGCCCTGTGGTTGGAGAGACTGTTTGTTATGATTTCCATTATTTTGCATTTGCTGAGGAGTGATTTACTTCCAATTATGTGGTCAGTTTTAGAGTAGGTGCAATGTAGTGCTGAGAAGAATGTATATTCTGTGGATTTGGGGTGGAGATTTCTCTAGATGTCTATTAGATCCGCTTGGTCCAGTTCTGAGTTCAAGTCCTGGATATCCTTGTTAATTTTCTATCTTGTTGATCTGTCTAATATTGACAGTGGAGTGTTAAAGTTTCCCACTTTATTGTGTGGGAGTCTAAGTCTCTTTGTAGGTCATTAACAACTTGCTTTATGTACCTGGGTGTTCCTGTATTGGGTGTGTATATATTTAGGATTGTTAGCTCTTCTTGATGCATTGATCTTTTATCATTATGTAGTGCCCTTCATTGTCTCTTTTGATCTTTGTTGGTTTAAAGTCCATTTTATCAGAGACTAAGATTGCAACTCCTGCTTTTTTTTTGCTCTCCATTTGCTTGATAAATCGTCCTCCATCCCTTTATTTTGAGCCTATGTGTGTCCTTGCATGTGAGATGGGTTTCCTGAATACAGCACACCAATAGGTCTTGAATTTTTTTCCAATTTGCCAGTCTGTGTCTTTTGATTGGGGCATTTAGCCTGTTTACATTTAAGTTTAATATTGTCATGTGTGAATTTGATCCACCATTTTGGTGCTAACTAGATGTTTTGCCTATTAGTTGATGCATTTTCCTCATTATGTCAATGGTCTTTACCATTTGGTACGTTTTTGGAGTGGCTGGTACTGGTTGTTCTTTTCTATGTTTAGTGCTTCTTTCAGGAGCTCTTGTAAGGCAGGCCTGCTGGTGACAAAATCTCTCAGTAATTGCTTATCCATAAAGGATTTTATTTCTCCTTCGCTTATGAAGCTGAGTTTGGCTGGATATAAAATTCTAGGTTGAAAGTTCTTTTCTTTAAGAATGTTGAATATTGGTCCCCACTCTCTTCTGGCTTGTAGGGTTTCTGTGGAGAGATCTGCTGTGAGTCTGATGGGCTCCCCTTTGTGGGTAACACAATCTTTCTTTCTGGCTGCCCTTAGCATTTTCTCCTTCATTTCAACCCTGGTGAACCTGGAGATTATGTGCCTTAGGGTTGCTCTTCTTGAGGAATATCTTTATAGTGTTCTCTGTGTTTCCTGGACTTGTATGGTGGATTGCCTTGCTAGGTTGGGGAAGTTCTCCTGGATAATATGCTGAAGAGTGTTTTTCAGCTTGCATTCATTCTCTCTGTCACATTCAGGTATACCTATCAAACGTGGATTAGGTCTTTTCACATAATCCCATATTTCTTGGAGGCTTTGTTCATTTCTTTTCACTTTTTTCTCTATTCTTGTCTTTTTGTTTTATTTCATTGAGTTGATCTTCAATCTCTGATATCCTTTCTTCTGCTTGGTTGATTTGGCTATCGAAACTTACGTATCCTTCGCAAAGTTCTCATGTTGTGTTTTTCAGCTCCATCAGATCATTTATATTCTTCTTCTCTAAGCTGTTTATTCTAGTTAACATGTCATCTAACCTTTTTTCTAGGTTCTTAGTTTTTTCACATTGGGTTAGCACATATTCTTTTAGCTTTGAGATGTTTGTTATTACCCACCTTCTGAAATCTGTTTCTGTCAATTCATCAGATTCATTCTCTATCCATCTTTGATCCCTTGCTGGTGAGGAGTTGTGATCCCTTGGAGGAGGAGAGGCGTTCTGGTTTTGGGTGTTTTCATCCTTTTTGCACTGGTTTCTTTCCATCTTTGTGGATTTATCTACCTGTGGTCTTTGTAGTTGGTGACTTTCACATGGGGTCTCTGAGTGGACGTCCTTTTTGTTGATGCTGAAGCTATTTCTTTCTGTTTCTTAGTTTTCCTTCCAATAGACAGGCCTCTCTGCTGCAGGACTGCTATAGATACACTCCAGACCCTGCTTGCCTGGTGATCACCTGCAGGGGCTGCAGAACAGTTAGGGTTGCTGCTGGTTTCTTCTTCTGTTATCTTTGTCCCAGAAGGGTACTTGCCAGGTGTCGGCCTGAGCTCTCCTTTATGAGGTGTCTCTTTGGGTATACAGGGTTTGGGGAGCTGCTTAAGGAGACAGTCTGTCCCTTATAGGAGCTCAAGTGCTGTTCTGGGAGCTCTGCTGTTCCATGCAGAGCTGCTGGGCAGGTACCTTTAAGTCTGCTGCAGTGGAACTCATAACCACCTCTTTTCCCAGGTGCTCTGACCTAGGAAGGTTGGCTTTATTTATAAGTTCCTGTCATGCTGCTGCCTTTTTTCAGAGATGCCCTGCCCTGTACAGTGTATTCTAGTCACAGTCTGCCAGGAGAGGTATTGCTGAGCTGCCGCAGTCTCTGCTCAGCTGCTGTGTGAACTGCCTTGGTATTGCTGGACTGTTTTGGTAGTGGCGGACACCCTTCCCCCCACTGAGCTGGACCATCCTGGGTCCAGCTGCACTTGCTGTGAAGCTCTCAATCCAGAGCATTTCAGATTGCTTGTTTTGTGGGGGTGGTATCCACCGAACCGGGTTGCCTGGCTTCCTGTCTCAGCCTCCTCCCTTTCAGTTGAATTGGTGGCTCTGACTCCCAGGTATTCCAGGCATCAGTTGAAATGGCTGCCCAGATTTGTGTGAGTTTCTATGTGCCAACCTGTGGCACCAGCTGTGCTGAAAACTTGTGGTGCTTTTTGGCCCAGGAATCTCCTGGTCTGTGGGGAGTGAAAACTTGTTTGGAAATGCCATGAGCACTCACCCTCTGCGTTGTTCTTGCTGGGAACTGCACTCTGTAGCTGTTCCTATTCGGCCATCTTGGATCCTCCCCCCGTCATTTTTTTCTTTTGCTTTCTCCCTCAGCCTCTCTCTTTAGGTTTTGGGGTACATGTGAAGAACATACAATATTGTTGCATAGGCACACACGTGGCAGTGTAATTTGTTGCCTTCCTCCCCTTCACCTATATCTGGCATTTCTCCCCATGCTATCTCCCTGCAACTCCCC
>PVKP010035551.1:0-23216 GCA_004027715.1 Plecturocebus donacophilus | reverse complement strand
TTCTTGTTTTATTTCATTGAGTTGATCTTCGACCTCTGATATCCTTTCTTCTGCTTGGTCAATTTGGCTGTTGAAACTTGTGCATGCTTCGCGAAGTTCTTGTGTTGTGTTTTTCAGCTCCATCAATTCACTTATATTCTTCTCTAAGTTGTCCATTCTCGTTAACATTTCGTTAAATCTTCTTTCAAGGTTCTTAGTTTCTTTGCATTGGGTTAGAACATGTACTTTTAGCTCACAGAAGTTTCTTATTATCCACCTTCTGAAGCCTGATTCTGTGAGTTCATCACACTCATCCTCCGTCCAGCCTTGTTCTCTTGCTGTTGAGGAGCTGTGATCCCTGGTAGGAGAAGAGGCATTCTGATTTCGGGTGTTCTCAGCCTTTTTGCACTGGTTTCTTCCCATTTTTGTGGATTTATCCACCTGTCGTCTTTGTAATTCCGACTTTCAGATTGGGTCTCTGAGTGGACGTCCAGCTTGTTGGTGATGAAGTTTTTTCTGTTTCTTAGTTTTCCTTCGGGGGGCGCCCCTTCCCCACAGAGCTGGGCCTTCCCGGGTTCAGCTGTGCTTGCTCTCAGTCCTCAGGGCTTCCAATTGCTGTTCTCCTTGTGGGGATGTGACCGGCCAAGCCCGACTAAAAGGGCATCCAGTCCCGTACACTCCTCACCGAGAAGCGCTGTGCCGGCCAAAAGAGTCGCCCTGGCGACCCGTGTGGCTCCTTCGCCGGGAATCTTCCAGTCTGTGGGCATCAAAAATTTGTCTACAGTTGCGGCATCCACTTCTCTCTGCGCTTTCACTGGGAGCCACAATCCTGAGCTGCTGCTATGCGGACATCTTGGATCTCTCCGCCATAACATTTCTTAAAAAAATGTTAGCATTGTTGAATTTGTTTTCCTAATTTGAAATGAAACCTGAGGGTTTTATTAATGTCCATGACATTGATTCCTGGATAATACCACTTTTATTCACTTTTTAACATGTCTTCTGTGAAAACTGCCTTATAAGTGTTTCTCAGTCTTTTTGCTGTGTTTTGATTTTTAAAAAAATATATTTAAGTAGGCTTGTAATTCATTTCAGCCATTAACCTGTATGTTCAGCTTGTGCCCAATTGTATTTTCTCTTCCTTTTAATATGACTTTATCTTTGGCTAAATTGAATCTTAAACCAAATTCAACTTTGGTGCAGCATTTTAATTCTTTATATTATAATACATGCTTATTATTTAAAAATTGAAAAATTTAGGAAACCTGAAAATATTGTCAATAATGGTCATTTTGATGGATTTTTTATTGTTCTATTTTCAAACACAGGTTTTTCTTTATTCTGAAAATTCATTTTTTATTCCACTTTCCACTTAACAATGTCATATAAACATTCTCCTGTTATTTCAATAAATATTTATTACTTTGTCTCTACCTTGCACAGTGCAAGGGTCCATGTAATTACATGTTTGCTTGATTGTTTCAGTCAGTTTTTGCTGCATAACATACTAACTCAAAATTCAGTAGCATACAGCAATAAGCATTTATTTCTTGCTCATGCATTTATGGAACTGCAGCCCCAACTGGAGATGCAGAAGAAACATGGGCTAAGTCCTCATGACAATGGCAGAAGTGCTAAGAGGATAAGCTCAACTGTACAGTCATGTTTTACATTTCTGCTTGTATCATGCCTGTTACTGTCCCATTAGCTGAAGAAAGTCACATGACCAAGAGAACCCAAAGTCAAAAGGTGGGGAAGTATACTGTGCTGACCAAGAGTCAACAGCAGCATCCATGTGAATGTAGAGTATGACTATGGAGGAGTGAAGAATTTGAACCAATAATCCAATCTACCATAATAATAGATTAATGTTACCTTTTAACAATTGCATATTATTCTATCATAAGGAGGTACTGTAATTTTTTTCACTTGTCGCCTATTTAGGGGGCATTTAGCTTATTCCTACTTCCTCTCTCTTATAAATGATGCAAAATTGACCATGTTTGCTTATAAATTTTTTATCTTGCATTCAGGATAATTTCCTTACAGTTGTCAATTCCCAAGAGTGGAATTACTAGACAAAAGCACAGGGGCATTTTTAATGTCTTCTGAATCACAATTTGTTGTTCTTTATTGCTGACAAGCATTTTTTCTACAATGTTTTTTCATTGACTGGTAAATACTGCATATTCACGAGCCTGATCTGTACCGACATAATCTGCATTTCGCATCTTTCCAGCTAATGCTGTGGAAAATGTACGAAAAAGATGTTGAATTTTAAGTTGATGAACTGTATACATGGTAATTACAGGTTGCAAAATGGAAATGATGATAAACTTTGCATGTATAAATTTTTACAACAGTTACAGTGGCCACAATTTTGAGAACAGATACTGATATCATAGGATCCTTAGGCTTTTTTTTTTTTTAAGCTAAGTCTGGATCAAAAGAGAAATATTTATTCCATCATTGTAAAACTGTACTAGGCAGTGAATTTTCTTCCTTTGTTTTGTTATGGGAAGTTTAGGTCACTGGGGGAAGAAGTTCAAGGAGGAGAGGCAAAGGGAGGCTTCCTTGGTTCAGACCTCATCATCTGCAGTGATACCCTCTGGACAGACTATGCTTTTATGTTGAGGACTCCAGATTATCTGAGATACATCCCTGAATTGTAAAGCTCCATGTGGGCAAGAACCTTTTCTGCCACATATCTCTCTGTACATGCGGCAACTAGAACAGTGTGTTTGGCACACATTCCTTTTCATGTAATGTTTGTTGAATGAATAAATGAGTCTGCTAATGTTTGTTACATTTAATATGGTCTCCCATGTCAGAGTACCAAAGAGAGACAAAGCGGAATACAGAATATCAGCAGAAATATTGATTATTTCACTGCCTTGTCCATCTTCCTGCTGCACGCAGGCATTTCGTTTTACAGTCTAACCCTCTTGGTGGTGTTTCCTTATCCCCCAATCTCACCTTAGGCACTCAGATGTCACTGCCATTGCCACAGATGCCCCAGGCAGCTGTGAGGGCAGACACCCACTGAACTCAAGTCATCCTTAGAATTCTCCTTAAGTCACTTCCAGGCAGCTTCTCTGCAGTGATCAGAATGGTGCTTGAGCCTCTCCCTGGCTGACCCCGTTGCACAGCCTTCCTGTGGATGCACCTCCCCAACCCTTTTCCCAAGATCTCTCCTCTTCTCCCTTGTAGCCAAGGTTAGATGCTCAAAATACCTCTTACCTATTTCCTGGCCTAAGACACCTGGCAGCTTTGTATAACAACTCCAGTACTGTGCAATCCTTAGCAAAGAGGCTGCAGGGGAAGGCAGGAAATCAGGTTTCCCTTATAACATCAGGGAGTCTTAGGGCGCTGGAGAATCACAAACATTGTAACAGTTTCAAGCCTATTTTAGGGCAGACTCTATGGCAGGAGCTCCTATCCTATAGGATAGGATTCTTTTGGCTTCAGCTAATGAAAAGGCAACAAATATTTCTTGTGTAATAAGAAGTCCAGAGGAAGTAGCCCAGGATGCAATAATGTCATTGAAAACCCCGGTTCTTTATGACCTGCTCCACTGTTCTCGGATGATTGGCTTTTTCATGCAGCTCCTCTCTCAATGCCTCAGCGTGGCTGCCACAGCTCCCACAAATCCCCACGTAAGAGTCAGAGCAGGAAGGGAGTAATGGAGGAAAGGGGCCTTTTCTTCTCTTGCCTGTTTTATCAGGGGACACAATACTTCCTGGAAGCTATGTGCAGACTTCCCCTTGCAGCTTATTGGTCATAAGGAGGTCATGTGTCCACACCCTGGACCGATCACTGGCCACAATGTACTGGACTTCCATATTTGTCCTGGATCAGCAAGGATTTGCTCTCTAAAACTTAGTCAAAGAAAACCAGGAAGAAACTAGAATGGCTTTAGGGTAGAAAAACTAGGGTCTCTTACAGCCTGAAAAAACAAAACAAAACAAACTGACATGATAGGAAAAGAGGAAGCTAAAAGTTGAACCAAGTGAAATGCAAGGCCATATTATTGTGAAGTTAATATGTGCAAGGTGAGTCTTTTTCACTAGCCAAATATTGACAAATTCTGGGCGTCTAAAATGTTGGGGGTTCAACTGTATCTGAATCTGTTTGATCCAGATTCTGTCTGGCATCTCTTTGTGGCATTTGTTCACTCCGATTTAAGTATTACTTGAGATGCTTCTTTGCTGTATTCAGAGAGAATTTTGGGGACTGATGAAGTACCCTTCACCTATCTGCTTCCCAAGTCAAGGTTGCCAGAGCTTCCCTACCTGGCCTTGGCCTCCTCTTCTCTCCCCTCCCCACCTTTCCCAGAAGACCCCCTTCACCCTCTATTACTCCCCTCCCAGAAGATCAAACTCTGCCTTTGAGAAGGGGGGCCAGCCAGCACAGGGAAAAAAAGTGTTATAGTGGAATTGGTGCTGGTACAGGTTTTAGTATGTTTCAGTTTCTGTCACAACAACCCATGAAATTAGAGTAACTATTGTATTTTTAGCGAGATAAGAAGACCAGCACCAAGACAAAAGTATGACGAATTGCAGGGTCTTTATTGCCAGTGACCATGGAGGACTCACGTCTCTCCAACCCGTGGCCCCGAGTTGAGGGAGAACTGGGCTTTTATGCTAAACAACACTTTTGGGGGACTGGGGATCTTTGCAAGCAGGCAGTTTGTACAGAAGCCAAGGTCAGCATTTAGAGACAGTGAAAACTCCCAATATCAGTAAGCAAGCAGTTTTTCAGAAGCCAAGGCCAGCAGCTAAGACAATGAGGGTTTCTTCTCAGGGTCCGTGCAACCCTGAGCGGTGAGTTCTTGAATTCCATTGAAATGAGGCTGGTGTCTGCACCTGGCGTTAGCCTGATTAATCGTATTGCCTTATCACTAGCCTGTGAGCCTGCACGTAGCCTGTGAGCCTGCACGTAGCCTGTGAGCCTGAGAAACCATTACATTTTAGCCTGGCTGAAGCCATTTTCCTTGCCACATCACACTGGTACAGGTTTTAGTGTGTTTCAGTTTCTGTCACAACAACCCATGAAATTAGAGTAACTATCTTCGCTAAAATAAAATTGTTTTTCTTTATAAAATGAAAGTAAAAATGTTGAAAACATTACAATTAGAAGAAAAAAGCATTCTCATCATCCAGAGACAATTGTTATGCCTTAGCAATTCCTCTCCAAACTTTTTTTAGTAAACTTTTTTTACATCCTAGTCATACTGCATTACATTTTGTATTGCCATTTTCTTTAAGAATGTGTTTTAAACTCTTAAAATGTTTAATGACTGCAGAATACTCCATCTTTTGGGCGTACAATAATATATTAAACTATATTCCTAATGCTGGATGTTTGGGCTCTTTCCAGTGTTTTATTTTTAGAAATAAGGATGTATAAATTGCATATATAAAACTTTACACTTTTTGCTGTTTTCTTAGAATAAATTTCTTGAAGGGAAATTTGCAAAGTGAAGTTTATAAACATTTATAAACAGTCTTTACTTTATTCTCAAATTATTCATAAAATTTATACCAGTGCTTGGCTCACGACATCCTAGCCAGAAAAGAGACATAATATGTTAAAGTTTTGCTAATTAAGAAGGCAAAATTTTAATCTCATTGGTTTAAATGAGATTCTTGTTGCTTAGAGAGTTAGAAAATTTTTATGCATGGTTATTACTATGTGTCTAAAATGGAAATCTTGATCTTCACCCCTCAACAGCTGCTGCCTGCAGTTAATGGAAACTTCATCTTTCCAGAGGCCCAGGCCAAAATTTGGGGTCATCCTTGATGCTTTGGTTTCTTTCCCACCCCTCATTTCTCACTTTGTCTGTGATGAATCCCTCTGCCTGACCCCCACTATTCCCAGGTGAGTCAGGCCACTGTGCTCTTTTGTCTGAGTCACTGCAGTAGTCTCCTGATTGGTCACCCTACAGCCAGGTCTCAACACAGCAGCCAGGGTCTTTTCATTGCACCATAATTAAGATCTTGTTACTCCAGTGCACAGAACCCTCTGTGGCTCCCTATTACTCTCAGTGAAGAAGCTCAAGGATAAAATTCCCTGTACCCCTTGATGATCAGGCTCCCTGTCACCTTTCAGACATCGTCTTCTACCTTCCCCATCGCTCTCTTGCTGGACCTTGGATGTCCCAAGGCCATACCTCCCCTAGGACCTTTGATCTCACTGTCAGCTGCTGTCACATTTGCTTTCTTGATGCTCCGTGAACACTCAGGCACTGCCTTAGGACATTTGCATGTGCTGCACCACCTGCCTGAAATGTTCTTCCCCAGATACTTGTGTGCCTGGCTTCTTCCTTGCTTTCTTTAGATCTTTTCTGAAATGTCATTTTCTCAAGGAGCCCTTCTCTGGTCTTTCTTTCTCAGCTTTTCACTCTTGCTGACATTTCACCTTGCACCTAGCTATATATGCTTTTCTTATTTATCTTAATTGTCATTTACAACCCCACTAAAATTAAGCTATTATAAGGCAGATTATTTTTTTCAACTTTATTGAGATAATTGACATAAAAATTTTATATATTTAAGGTGTACAATATGATATTTCGATATATATGTACGTTGTGAAATGATTACCATAATCAAATTAATTAACATATCTATAACCTTACATAGTTACCTTTTTTGTGTATATGGCGGGAAAACTTGAGATCTCACTTAACAAATTTAAAGCCTAATACATTATTAGTAACTCTAGTCACCATGCTGTACCATTAGGTCTCCAGAACAATTTGATCTTATATGGGAAAGTTTGTACCCTTTAGCCAACAGCCCCCTATATCCCCCAGCCTCCAGCCCCTGGTAACTACCATCCTACTGTCTGTTTTTGTGAGTTTGGCATTTTTAGATATTACATATAAGTGAGATTATGGAGTATTTGTCTTTCTGTTTCTGGCTTACTTACACTTAGCTTAATGTCCATAAGTTTCATTCATGTTGTTGGAAATGGCAATATTTCCTTCTTTTTGTTTTTTTAAGGCTGAGTAATATTTAGGGTTGACTAATATGTTTTATATTGCAAGTGTAAAAGTTAGACAGCACTAACTTTTACACTTGCAGTATACACACACATATGTATACACACATATATGGATACACACACACACACACACACACACACACACACCCACACACCAGATTTTCTTTATTCATGTTTCCATCAACAGACACATAAGTTGGGGTTCCCTATGTGTAATGAATATCTTTTTTCTTGATGCTTTCAAAATTATCTGTCTTTAATTTTTAATAGTTTATTGTAATGTGTTTTGATAAAATCTTGTCTGGGTTCAACCATTTGAAACCTTTAAGCTTCATGTACCTGGATGTCCATATCTCTCCACGTACTTGTGGTGTTTTCAGCCATTATTTCTTTAAATGAGATTTCTGGCCTTTTCTCTTGTTTTTTTCCTCCTGGTATTCCCATATTCCCATAGTCCACATATTAGTTCTGTTGGTGCTTTTCCATACTTCCTGTAGGCTTTCTTTATTCCTTTTCATTCTTTGTTTTCTCATCTGAATGAATTATCTCAAAAGACCTTTCATCTAGCTCAAAGATTCTTTATTCTTCTTGGTCAAGTTGGCTGTTACTATTATCTGTTGCATTTTTCATTTCATTCACCATATTCTTCAGTTCCAGAATTCTGTTTTTAAAAAATTATTTCCATCTCCTTGTTAAACTTGTAGTTTTTGTTCATGTATTGTTTTTCTGACTTCATAGAGTTTTCTGTGTTCTTCTATACCTCACTGAGCTTCCTTAAAAAATGATTATTTTGAAATCTTTGTCAGTCTGTGTATCTCGGGGTTGGTTAATGGAAAATTATTGTGCTTCTTTGGAAGAATTGTGTTCTCTTAAGTTTTTGTTTGTTTGTTTGTTTCTGGCACCCTTACCTTTCTGTCTTTGCATTTGAAAAAGCAGTCTCCTCCAATTTTTAACGTCTCATTTTAGGAGAGAAACACCTTCAGTAGTCAGCCCAGCAAGGATTTTTTTTTAGGCTTTCCTAGACCCCTTATACATATCTGCCTGCTCTATAGCTTTTATTTTTCTCCCTTGGAGTGATTTCTTAAGATTGTGTTTCATTAATCCTGCAGATTCAGACCAGGTAGTGAGAGCCTCCCATTTGTTTTCCCTAAGAAGGTATCCTGAAATTCTCAAGTTTTTGTGCCTTTTCTCAATCCTACAGAGTCAGGTCAGCTGTCTGCATGTGCTTATGAGTCTTCTGCAGAGGTTTACATTTGCAGTTCATGGAGGTGCATGCAGGCAGCCAACCTCAGGGCAGGGAGAGAGGGATGAGGCAGATGGAGCACTGTAGGTACCCATGTGCTAATTGAGGAATCCACAGGTGAAGTATTCCAAACAGCTTGTGAGAACACTTTATGATGAAGTCTGTGCAGAAGTTAGTGAGATTGCATGCAGTCTTTTGTTGAGGAGAGAGCTCTGTTGTCATGGAGATTCTTGTTTATCTGATTCATTCATATATCCCTGGCATCAGTTGCCTGCTAGTAATGTAGTGACAGCTCTAACTTTTTGAAAATGAATGAATACATGTGTATTTCCCTTCTAGTGCATTGTCTACCTGGGCTCTTTATGTTTTTTGTTTGTTTGTTTGGAATACTCATTACACTTTTTTCTATCATGAAAGTAGTACATGTTCATAGTTAAAAAAAAATTGGAAAAAGTCCAAAAATAACAAAGAAAAATCCCCCACTACTCTAGTCTTAACTTTGAGTGGGAATCAATGTTAAATTTTGCTTTATTTCCCAGGAAGATTTTTTTCTCTCCGATGTATAGATATTTTGAAAATGTGTTTATTGTGCTATGCAATTTCACTTTCCACTTTCCAACTTTCCTTTGATTTGTGTCTATTTTCCATGTAACAATAGCAATTTTTACATACAATTTTTTAGTGATTTCAAAATATTACAATAAACACTTTATTTTACTTAGTTTTTAATTGTTGGCTCTGTGTTATTTCCATTTTATTTGCCAATGTAAGTAATGTGATGAACATTCTAGTGCATATCACTGTCTCTGTCTTTCAGATAATTTTCTTGAACTTAATTTTCTAAAGTAGAAAAAGATCAGAGCAGTTTTAAGGCTCTAATAATGTTTCAACTGTAAAACTCTGTTTGGAGAGACCTGGGGATGACTAAAACTTAGCTTTAGTTGATAGTTCCTTTTCAAAATGGATTTAAAAATTTGTATCTTCTTCAATTCATGTTGTTTCGGAGATGTTTTTATTTTGGTTTATGGAGTGTGTTGAACAAAGTCCACTCAATTGTGGAAGGAAACAGCCTCCTTTTTTTTTTTTTTTTTTTTTTTTTAATATGGAGCCTTGCTTTGCTGCCCAGTCTGGAGTGCCATCATGTGCTCTCGGCTCACCATAACCTCCACCTCCTAGGTTCAAGCAATTCTCTTGCCTCAGCCTGCCAAGTAGCTGGGATTACAGGCACCTGCCACCATGCCCAGCTGATTTTTTGTATTTTTAGTAGAGATGGGGTTTCACCATGTTGGTCAGGCTGGTCTTGAATCCCTGACCTTGTGATCCGCCTGCCTCAGCTCCCAAAGTGGTGGGTTTACAGGCATGAGCCACCACATCCAGCTGGAAACTGCCTCTTGACTATGTTGTATTTTCATCTTTGGCTCATTCACATGTTTCTGAAAGACCCTGGGCAAGTTACTCAATTTTTGAGCCTAATTTTCTGATATGTCACTTGTTTATAATTACATCTGCTTTGTTGTAAGAGTTAAATCAGATGGAGTTCATATAGCCCCTTGCACAGAAACTGGCAAATAGTACATGCTCAATAAATGCACATGGACATTACTGCTATTTAAAAGTAGTAAAGACTAGAATTATTAAGACTAGAATTATTCTCAGTATTCAGTATGTACATAAGTAATAATTTCCACTCCTTATTCATCTGTGTTTAAATGACAAAAGGAGGAGATAGTATCTATTTTGCTTCCCTAGATACAGACTGTCTTTTGTTAGCTTTTTTTTTTTTTTTGGAGATAGTCTTACTCTGTTGTGCAGGCCGGAGTGCAGTGGCATGATCTCTGCTCACTGCAACCTCTGACTCCCGGGTTCAAGTGACTCTCCTGCATCAGCCTCCTGAGTACTGAGGTTACAAGTGCCCACCTCTATGTGTGGCAAATTTTTAGAGATGGGATTTTACCATGTTGGCCAGGCTAGACTTGAAATCCTGACCTCAGGCGATCCACTGGCCTGAGCTTCCCAATGTGCTAGGATTGCCGGCGTGAGCCACCATGCCCAGCCTGTTACCTGATTTGTTATACTTTCTGTGTCTGTTTGTTTCTGCAACACTGCTTTTCAGTAATTGCCATCCCTCCAACCTCTGTATTAAAATCCTTGTAGTTTTCTTGGATGTCTCATATTTTAGATATAATTTGCTTTGGTGGATTTGTGAATTCAGTGTTTCCACAAACCTTTCTATATCATATTTACCCCATTTTGACTTCACTTCTCTGTGTTGGAGAAGTGGCTTCCACATGTAGCCTTGCTGACTGGCATCCCTGTTTGTGCGCTGTTGAGCACTCTCTGCCTAACTTCTGCATCTAAAAGACAACAGCATTATTTACAACAGTGAAAGATGCTTCATAACCTACATAATTAACATGAGTGAAAATACTCAGTAAATCATGATACTTTCTGATAATGGAATATTTTAAAGGCATAAAAAATGTTTATGAAGAATTTGTAATGGTGATAAAATGATTATGATATAAATATTTATGGCAGGATTCCAAGTAATAAGAAATAAGAGTAATAAGAATAAGATTACCAGAATAATATTCCAAGTATAAGAAAAGAAAATAAGAAAAAAGAAAATAAGATCTTCAGATTGCTCGAGTTATGCTGACAGAAACTGGCTCTGAATAAAAGGTTTTAAGATGTTTATTTTATATTTCTTTAAATATTTTTATTTTTAAATATTTCCGTGCTAAAAACAAATTTTTTTTCTTTGTTGGAAAAATTAACTTATGTAAAAAACTGAGGAAAACAAATCTGTAAAATTAATTTTGTCCACTTAGTTCTTATATGGTTTCATAAATTAAAATTATATTTTTAAACCATCTCAGAGTAGAATCTTTTTTTTAAAGACAACCTTCAATGCTTATGCCAGAGGAGACACTAAAATATAGAAGCACCTTTGTAATGATAATCTGTAGGTTGAACAACTCCATGCTCCATTTTTCAATCAATATTTAATGTTGTAGCAAGGGCCTCTGGCATGATTTATGACAGTAAAAGTGTTGAGAAAAGCACAAATCAGTTCCCCAGTTATTAACTGTGCTTTAGCTCAGCATTTTCCAGAATGTATTCTGAGACACATTAATTGTCAAGATTCTCTGAACAAATGTTTCTATGGTCAAATTAAGTTAGAGAAATCTTGCAGTATGGTTTACAGGACAGCCTGGAAGCTAATTGATTAAATTTCTAACTCTGAAAATTACTAGTTGGAAATTTTTACTTAAAATTTGTATGCCTCTATTCCTTTGTCTATAAAATGGGAAATATGTTGTATGGTGAGATGAATAACAAATGATATAATAAATATAAAATGCCTGACACAGTGCCTGGCCCACAAGTTACCTACTTTAGTTATTTTTATACTCTTTCCTCTTCTTGAAGCTGTATAGGATTGACAATATAGCATATTAAGGATTCTGATAAATTGTTCAGTAAGGAAACATGTTTAACTTTATTTAAGGTTAATGTCACAAACAATCACAGGATGCTGTACTGATTATTTCCCCATGGAATTGGTGTTCTAGAAAACACACATTGGAGGCATGGCTCTGGATGGTTCTAAGGAAGCACTCTGTAACATGCAAGTGCATTCTCTATTATGTTCAAAACAAACACCAACAGGACATTAGTGAAAATGGCAGAGTAAGGAACTCAGAAATTCCATAGCTTTATAAAAGCAATAAAAGTATTGATAAAATTGTTCGAAGTAACTTTTTTGGAACTCTGGAAATTAACTGAAGGCTTAGACAAACCAAGAGGCACTTACTCAAGAAAAGCAGCTGAACGTGGTTAAGAACAGCAAGCTTTGTGATATTTTAACTTACCCTAGTCTCATTCCCCACTTACTAGCTCAGTAATAGCCTTGAAAATAACAACCTACATACCTTGTACCAGAGAGAGCAGAAGATACCTTTTTCATTCAGAATTATAATTACTTGGTAGGTTTGTCGGCTCTCTGGAGGAAGACTAGCTGGAAAGGCTTATCTTTATTTTACTCAAGTTGGAACTTTATCAGTGCCACTTGGGAAAAGAAAGGTACTTGTCTAAAACATTACATGAGGTGATAGATAATAGCTGGTTCAAACAATAGACTGAAAAGCTTTGAAAGAAATGCTGGGAAATGAGATACTTAGGCAAATAGGGCTCAAAAGTTTCTGTCTATTCCTGGGAATCTGTAGGTTAATGTGCATGCCCAGGGTTGTGCACGTGCCTCAAGAAAGACTTGAGAAGGCACCAGACTTTCACCTCTGCCTAACCTCAAGGGTCTGTGCCAGCAGGAAATGAAGGCTAAGGCAGAGCTGTCAATTATCTGGCTGAGTGTTGAGGGTGTGCTCTAAGACAGATACAAAGTTCTGCAAATGGTGGAAGATTTCTTCATTCCAAGAGTTTAAGGAAATCTCTTTATAGTCATTAGATGACCACTAAGCTAATGGAAAAGAGGTAAAAGAATGAAGAGAAATGACCAATGTTTTAGAGACATATAAGGTGCCATCAAGTGTAGCAACCCTAGAAGTAGAAGAGAAAGAGAAAAGAGAAGAAATAATATTTGAAGATAATAATGGTTAAAAGTAATCCAAATGTGATGAAAAACACTAATCTACACTTCCAAGAAGCTCAATGAATTCCTAGTAAGATAAACTTAAAAAGAACTACACCTATATTAATTAAACTGTCAGAGTTAAACACAGAGAATTTTGAAAGCAGTAAGGGAGAAGTGACTCATCATGTACAGTAAGATTAACAGATGATTTCCCATCAGACTCTGTGGAGGCCATAAGGCAGTGAGATGTTGTATTCAAAGTGCTGAAAATATCTACTCTCAATCAAGAATTGTATATCTGAAAAACTATCCTTAAAGATGAAGAAGAAATTAAGGCATTTCCAGATAAACACAAATTTAGTTTGTCACTAGCAGACTTGTCCTGCAGCAGTTACTAAAGAGAGTCATTCAGAAATGAAATGTAAGGGTAGTATAGAGTAACTCAAAGCTGCATGAAGAAATTAAGAACACCAGTAAAGGTAACTACATAGATAAATGAGACACAGCATAAATGTATTTTGTTAGCAGTTCTTTTTATTCTATGTGTTTTAAAAATTGTATTAAGTTTTTATTAATCTATGTTGATAGGCACATAAGGAATAAAGCTATAATGTGTGGTAAAAACAGCATAAAGGGGATGAATGAAGAGATACGGCAGCACAGATTTTGTATATATTTGAAATTAAGTATTATTAACAAACTAGATTATTATAAATTGAGATGCTAATTATCCCCAGGGTAATCACTACAAAAAATAATTATATATAGATGGTATATATAATGGTATGCTGTAAAACATCTACTTAACAAAAAGAAGACATTAATAGAGGAATTGATAAATAAAAAGGTATGACTTATAGAAAGCAAATAAAAGTAGCAGAAGTAAATTCTTCCTTATCTGTAATTACATTAAACGTAAATGGATTAAACTCTCCAATTAAAAGGTAAATATTGGCAGACTGGATAAAAAAACAACTATATGCTATCTAGAAGAGACTCATTTTAAATTCCAAGGGACAAATAATTTGAAAGTCAAATGATAGAACATCACACACCGGGGCCTGTTGAGGAGTGGGAGACTAGAGGAGGGATAGCATTAGGAGAAATACCTAATATAGATGATGGATGTTGGATGCAGCAAACCACCATGGCACATGTATAACTATGTAACAAACCTGCACATTCTGCATATGTACCTCAGAACTTAAAGTATAATTAAAAAAAAAAAACTAAGATGAAAACAAATTAAAAAAAGATATTCCATGAAAATAATAAACAAAATAGAAGCAGAGTGGCTAGACTAATATCAAACGTAATTGGCTTTAAGAAAAAAAAAATACTAGAGTAAAATAAGGATATTATATAATAATAAAAAGATCAACCCCCCAAGAGGACATAATAATTACAAATGTTTATGCACCTAACAGTAGAGCCTCAAGATGTATGAAGCCAAAAGCAGCAGAATTGAGGGTGGAAATGGACATGTGAACAATAGCAGTTGGAGACTTAAATGCTCTACTTTCAAAAATGAAAAGAACAACTAGACAGAATATCAGCAAGGAAATCAAAGACTTGAACAATATAAATGAACTGGACCTGATGGACATGTATATAGCAGTCCATCTGACAACAGCAAAATGCACATTCTACTTAAGTGCTCATGAAACATTCTCCAAGATAGACCAAATGTTTGGCCATAAAACAGTCTCAATAAGTTTAAAAATATTTAAGTTATACAGTGTATGTCTGTAATCTCCAGAGAAAAAAATTATAAATTAATAATAAAAGGAAAGTTGGAGAATTCACCAACATGTGGAAATTAAACAGCACATTCCCAAATAACCCAAACTAGAAAATAGTTTGAGGTGAACAAAAATGAAAACACAGTACATCAAAACTCATGGTATTCATTTATCATAGATTCGTGGAATCTAAAAAAACAATTGAACTCATGGACATAGAGAGTAAAAGGATGGTTATCAGAGGATAATTAAAGGGTACAAAAAATAGAATGAATGAGACCTACTGTTTGACAGTACAACAGAGTGACTGTAGTCAATAATAATTGTATGTTTTAAAATAACTAAAAGACTAGGATTTTTAGTAACACAAAGGATAAATTCTTGAGAGGATGGATATCCCATTCTCCATGATGTGATTACTGATACCTAGTATTTGATAGTACAACAGGGTGACTACATTCAAAATAATTGAGTCATACATTTTAAAATAACTAAAAGTATAATTGGATTGTTTGTAACACAAAGGATAACGGTTTGAGAGGATGGATACTTCATTTTCTATGATGTGATTATTATGTATTGCAGCCTAAACCAAGATATCTTAGGTACCCCATAAACAAACACACCTACTGTATACCCATATAAATTAAAAATTAAAAAAAACCTTACCATATGCAGTGAAAGCAGTTCTCAGAGGGAAATGTATAGTTGAATGTTTACATTAAAATAATAAGGGAGGACTCTCCGAGATGGCTGAGTAGACACAACTCTGTGCACAACACCCAGCGAGAGAGTTGCAGAAATCCAGAGATGTCCTAGCTCCAACTGAAGTACCAGGTGCATTTCAATTGGTCTGGTCTGACGGTGAGCAAAACCCAGGCAGGGAAGACTGAGGCAGGGAGAGGTGCTGCTTCGCCCAGTAAATGCATCTGACTGGCGAGTCGGAGGCTCCCCCTCTGGCACTCCGGTCCAGATATAGCACTTCCCCCAGAGCCTCAGCAATACACAGAACAGGAGATCTTTGCCAGTCAGGTGCTGGGAATTACAAGTGCAGAGTTGAATAATAATCCAGGACAGTGTCCCAGATTGGCTCACACACCTAAACAGACATATAAGCCCAAAAGCCCGCTGGGAGAGCCTGCGGGCCGAGCTATCGCCCCCTCCCCCCACCTGGAGAGAGAGGGAGCTGTAAGCAGGAGGATGGATGGAGCAGCTAGGGGGGCCCCTACCCTATGACTGGAGAGAGAGGAAGCTGAAAGGGGGAGACAGCCGGGTGCGGCTGGGCGGGTCCCTACCCTCCCCCACAAACCCCAGAGGGCTGAAGCTCTTACTCTAGCGGGTTGCACAGCCAGTGCCACAGTCTGAGCTGAACCCTGAATGATCCAGCCCAGTGGAGGAAGGGCACAATCCACCATTAGAGGGGTGGGACTGGGCTACATGTTTTAACAGAAAACACAGGAAACCTATGTAGCAACAGGACTGTGTTCTTGACCACCCAGCAGCACTGCCAGGTCAGTGGAAGAGGCAAGCCTAACCCCCCAGTGTAAACAAAAAAGACACAGGAAGCTTCTCTAGTAACCTGAAGGAGTCCCTGGAAACTTAGTAGCACCTTGACAGGCAGACAAGTGACCTCATCAAGCAGCTCCCTGGGACCACAGCCAGGTAAATCCACAAAGATGGGAAAAAACCAGTGCAAAAAAGGTGAAAGTATCAAAGACCAGAACACCTCTTTTCCTTGAAGGGATCACAACTCCTCAACAATATGGGAACACAACATGACCAAGAAAGAGTGCGACAGATTGACAGAAACAGGCTTTAGCAGGTGAATAATAACAAACTTTTCTGAGCTAAAGGAACACATTCTAACTCAATGCAAAGAAACCAAAACCTTGAAAAATAGTTAGATGAAATGCTTACTAGAATAACCAGCTTAGAGAAGAACATAAACAACTTGATGGAGTTGAAAAACAGCACGAGAACTACATGAAGCAAACACAAATTTTAATAGCGAATCGATCAAGCAGAAGAAAGGATATCAGAGATTGAAGATCAACTCAAATAAAAAGAGAAGGCAAGACAAGAGAAAAAAGAGTGAAAAGAAATGAACAAAGCCTCCAAGATATATGGGATTATGTGAAAAGACCTAATCTATGCTTGATTGGTGTACCTGAATACAATGGGGAGAATGAATCCAAACTGGAAAACACGCTCCAGGATATTATCCAGGAGAACTTCCCAAGCCTAGCAAGGCAGTCCAACGTTCAAATTCCAGAAATACAGAGAACTCCACAAAAATATCCCTCAAGAAGAGCAACCACAACGCACATGATTGTCAGATTCACCAGGGTTGAAATGAAGGAAAAAGTGCTAAGGGCAGTCAGAGAGAAAGGTCAGGTCACCCACAGAGGGAAGCCAATCAGGCTTACAGCAGATCTCTCGGCAGAAACCCTACAAGCCAGAAGAGAGTGGGGGCCAATATTCAACATCCTTAAAGAAAAGAACTTTCAGCCCAGAATTTCATATCCAGCCAAAGTAAGCTTCGTAAGTGAAGGAGAAATAAAATCCTTTACCGACAAGCAATTACTGAGAAATTTCATCATCACCAGACCTGCCCTACAAGAGCTCCTGAAAGAAACACTAAACATGGAAAGGAACAAGTACCAGCCACTGCAAAAGCACATCAAATGGCAAAGACCAAAAATGCAATGAGGAAAATGAGTCAAGTAATGGGCAAGAAACCAGCCAGTAACAAAATGATAGGATCAAATTCACACATAATAATATTAACATTGAATGTAAACAGCCTAAACGCCCCAATCAAAAGACACAGATTGGCAAACTGGATAGAAAGTCAAGACTCGTCAGTGTGTTGTATTCAGGAAACCCATCTCACATACAAAGACAAACATAGACTCAAAATAAAGGGATGGAAGAGGACTTACCGAGCAAAGGAAGAAAAAAAAAAAGGGGTTGCAATCCTAATCTCTCATAAAATGGACTTCAAACCAACAAAGATCAAAAGAGACAAAGAAGGATGCTACATAATGGTAAAAGGATCAATCAAACAAGAAGAGCTAACTATCCTAAATATATACTCACCCAACACAGGAGCGCCCAGATACATAAAGCAAGTTCTTAACGACCTAAAACGAGATTTAGACTCCCACACAATAATAGTGGGAGACTTCAGCACTCCACTGTCAATATTAGACAGATCAATGAGACAGAAAATTAACAAGGACATCCAGGACCTGAATGCAGAGCTGGACCAAGTGGACCTAATAGACATATACAGAACACTCCACCCCAAATCCACAGAATATACATTTTTCTCAGCACCACATTGCACTTACTCTAAAATTGACCACATCATTGGATGCAGATCACTCCTCAGCAAATGCAAAAAACGGAAATCATAACAGTCTATCAGACCACAGCACAATCAGACTAGAACTCAGGATTAAGAAACACACTCAAACCCACACAACCACTTGGAAACTGAACAACTTGCCTCTGAGTGTCAACTGGATAAACAATGGAATGAAGGCAGAAATAAAGATGTCCTTCCAAACCAATCAGAATGAAGATACAACTTACCAGAATCTCTGGGACACCTTTAAAGCAATGTCGAGAGGGAAACTTATAGCAATAAATGCCCACATGAGAAACAAGGAAAGATCTAATTTGAAAGAGCTGGAGAAGGAAGATCAAAAAAACCAAAAGCTAGCAGACGACAAAAAATATCTAAGATTAGAGAAGAACTGAAGGAGATAGAGACACAAAAAACCCTTCAAAAAATCAATAAATCCAGGAGCTGGTTTTTTGAAAAGATCAACAAAATAGACAGACTGCTAGCCAGACTAATAAAAAAGAAAAGAGAAGAATCAAATAGATGCAATAAAAAAAAGATAAAGGACACATCACCACTGATCCCACAGAAGTACAGACTAGCATCAGAGATTACTACAAACAGCTCTATGCAAATAAACCAGTAAACCAGGAAGAAATGGATAAATTCCTGGACACTTGTACTCTACCAAGACTAAACCAGGAGGAAGTTAAAACCCTGAATAGACCAATAACAAGGGCTGAAGTAGAGGAAGCGATCAATAGCCTACCAACCAAAAAAGTCCAGGTCCAGATAGGTTCACAGCCAAATTCCACCAGATGTACAAAGAGGAGCTAGTTCCATTCCTTCTGAAACTGTATCAAACAATACAAAGGAGGGAATCCTCCCTAACTTATTTTATGAGACCAACATAATCCTGATACCAAAACCAGGCAGAGACTCAACTAAAAAAGAAAAATTCAGGCCAATATCCATGATGAACATCGACACAGAAATCTTCAATAAAATACTGGCAAACCAATTACAACAGCACATCAAAAAGCTTATCCATCACGATCAAGTAGGCTTCATCCTGGGGATGCAAGGCTGGTTCAATATATGCAAACCCATAAATGTAATCCATCACATAAACGGAACCAAAAATAAAAACCACATGATTATCTCAATAGATGCAGACAAGGCCTTCAACAAAATTCAACAGCCCTTCATGCTAAAAACTCAGTAAACTAGGTATCAATGGAACGTATCATAAAAGGCCATTTATGACATACTTACAGTCAATATCATACCGAACGGCCAAAAGCTGGAAGAATTCCCTTTGAAATCAGGCACTAGACAAGGATGCCCTCTCTCACCAGTCCTATTCAATATAGTATTGGAAGTTCTAGCCAGGCCAATCAGGCAAGAAAAAGAAATAAAGGGTATTCAATTAGGAAAGGAAGTCAAACTGTCTATGTGCAAACGACATGATTGTATATCTAGAAGACCCCATCGTCCCAGCCCAACCTGATAAGCAACTTCAGCAAAGTCTCAGAATACAAAATCAATGTGCAGAAATCACAAGCATTCCTATATACAAATAACAGACAAACAGAGAGCCAAATCAAGAGTGAACTCCCATTCACAATTGCTACAAAGAGAATACAACTAACAAAGGATGTAAAGGTCCTCTTCAAGGAGAACTACAAACCACTGCTCAAGGAAATAAGAGAGGACACAAACAGATGGAAACACATTCCATGCTCATGGTTAGGAAGAATTAATATCATGAAAATGGCCATAATGCCCAACGTAATCTATAGATTTAATGCTATCCCCATCAAGCTACCAATGACCTTCTTCAGAACTGGAAAAAAACACTTTAAACCTTATATGGAATCACAAGAGAGCCCGCACAGCCAAGACAATCCTAAGCAAAAAGAACAAAGCTGGAGGCATCACATTGCTGGACTTCAAACTATACTACAAGGCTACAGTAATCAAAACAGTGTGGTACTGGTCCCAAAACAGAGACATAGACCAATGGAACAGAACAGAGGCCCCAGAAGCAACACCACACATCTACAACCATCTGATCTTTGACAGACCTGACCAAAACAATCAGTGGGGAAAGGACTCCATGTTTCATAAATGGTGTTGGGAAAACTGGCTAGCAATGTGCAGAAAGCAGAAACTGGACCCCTACCTGTTATTTTACACTAAAATGATCTCCAGATGGATTAAAGATTTAAACATAAACCCTCACACCATAAAAATACTAGAAGAAAATGTAGGCAAGACCATTCAGGACATAGGCATAGGCAAGGATTTCATGACCAAAACACCAAAAGCAATGGCAATAAAAGCCAAGATAGACAAATGGGATCTAATTAAAATTCAGAGATCTGTACAGCAAAAGAAACCATCATTAGATTGAACTGGCAACCAACAGAATGGGAAAAAAAATTTTGCAATCTACCCATCTGACGAAGGTCTAATATCCGGAATCTACAAAGAACTAAAACAGATATACAGAAATAAAACAGACAGCCCCATCCAAAAGTGGGCAAAGGATAAGAACAGACACTTTTCAAAAGAAGACATCTATGAGGCCAACAAACATATGAAAAAGTGCTCATGATCACTGGTCATTAGAGAAATGCAAATCAAAAACACATTGAGATACCATCTCATGCCAGTTAGAATGGCGATCATTAAAAAATCTGGAGACAACAGATGCTGAAGAAGATGTGGAGAAATAGGAACACTTACACTATTGATGGGAGTGTAAATTAGTTCAACCATTGTAGAAGACAGTGTGACGATTCCTCAAGGATCTAGAAATAAAAATTCCATTCGACCCAGCAATCCCATTACTGGGTATATACCCAAAGAACTATAAGTCATTCTACTGTAAAGACACATGCACACGTATGTTTATTTTGGCCCTGTGTACAATAGCAAAGACCTGGAACCAACCCAAATGCCCATCAGTGATAGATTGGACAAAGAAAATGTGGTACATATATACTATGGAATACTATGCAGCCATAAAAGATGAGTTCGTGTCCTTTGTAGGGAATTGGGTGAATCTGGAAACCATCATTCTCAGCAAACTGACACAAGAACAGAAAGCCAAACACTGCATGTTCTTACTCATAGGTGGGTGTTGAACAATAGAACACGTGGACTCAGGGAGAGGAGCATCACACACTGGGGGCAGTTAGGGGTGGGTAGGGGAGAGACAGTGGGGAGTTGGGAGGATTGGGAGGGAGGAAAGGTATAACATGGGGAGAAATGCCAGGTATAGTATGCACCTAAAGTAAAAAAATAATAATAATAAATAATTTTAAAATAAAAGATAACAAAACAAAACAAACAAAAAACAAGGAAGATCTCAAATCAGTAACCTAATCTTTCACTTTAAGAATCTAGATAAAGAAGAGCAAATCCAACACAAGCAGAAGAAAGGAAGTAATAAGAATTAGAACGGAAATAAGGGAACTAAGGGAGACTGAAACATAGAAGTAATCAACAAAGCTGAAAGTTTGCTTTTAGAAGATATCTACAAAACTCTAAAGTCTTTACCTAGACTGACTGAGAAAGAAAGATGACTCAAAGTAGTAGAATAAGGAATAAAAGTCAGGACATTTCTACTAACCTTACAGAAATATAAAGGATTGAAAGAGAATATTATGAATAATTGTATGCCAATAAATGAGGCAACCTAGATGACATAGACAATTTTCTTTTTTTTTTCTTTATTTCTTTTGGAAAAAAAAAGGATACATGTGCAGAACATGGAGGTTTGTTACATATGTATATGTGTGCCATGGTGGCTTGTTGCATCTATTTACCTGTCCTCTAAGTTCTCTCCCCTCAACTTCACCCCACAACAGGCCCTCGTATGTGTTGTTCCCTTCTCTGCATCCATGTGTTCTCATTGTTCAACTCCCACTTATGAGTGAGAACATGCAGTGTTTGGTTTTTCTGCTCCTGTGTTAGTATTCTGAGAATGATGGCTTCCAGCTTCATCCATGTCCCTGCAAAGAACATGATGTCATTCTTTTTTGTGGCTGCATAGTATTCCATGGTGTATGTACCACATTTTCTTTATCCAGTCTATCACTGATGGGCATTTGGGTTGGTTGCATGTCTTTGGTATTGTAGATAGTGCTGAAGTAAACATACATGCACATGTGTCTTTATAGTAGAATGATTTGTATTCCTTTGGGTGTATGTCCAGTAATGAGATTGCTGGGTCAAATGGTATTTCTTGTTCCACATCCTTAAGGAATTACCATATTGTCTTCTACAATGGTTGAACTAATTTACATTCTCAACCACAGTGTAAAAGTGTTCCTATTTCTCCACAACCTCATCTATTTCTCCACAGCATCTATTGTTTCCTGAGTTTTTAATAATCACCATTCTGACTGGCACATGGTAGCATCTCATTGTGGTTTTGATCTGCATTTTTCTGATGATCAGTGATGTTGAACTATTTTCATATTTTTGGTGCCTGAGTAAATGTCTTCTTTTGAGAAGTGTCTGTTCAAATCCTTTGCCCACTTTTTGATGGGGTTGTTTATTTTTCTTGTAAATATGTTTAAAGTTCCTTGTAAATTCTGGATATTGGACCTTTGTCAGATAAGTAAATTGCAAAAATTTTCTCCCATGCTGTGGGTTGCCTGTTCACGCTGATGATAGTTTCTTTTGCTGTGCAGAAGCTCTTTAGTTTAATTAGATCACATTTGTGAGTTTTGGCTTTTGTTGTGATTGCTTTTGGCATTTTCATCATGAAGTCTTTGCCCATGCCTGTGTCCTCAATGGTGTTGCTTTGGTTTTCTTCCAGGGCTTTTATGGTTTTGGGTTTTACATTTCAGTCTTTACTATTGAATAGATTAACTTTAATGTTGAGTTAATTTTTGAATAAGGAAGAGGCCTAGTTTCAGTTTTCTGCATACGGTCAGTCAGTTTTCTCAGCACCATTTGCGGAATAGGAGATCCTTTCCCCATTGCCTGTATTTGTTAGGTTTGTGGAAGATCAGGTGGTCTGCGTTCTGGTCTAGGAGATCCTTTCCCCATTGCCTGTCTTTGTTAGGTTCGTGGAATATCAGGTGGTCTCTGTTCTGGTCTAGGAGATCCTTTCCCCATTGCCTGTCTTTGTTAGGTTCGTGGAAGATCAGGTGGTCTCTGTTCTGGTCTAGGAGATCCTTTCCCCATTGCCTGTCTTTGTTAGGTTCGTGGAAGATCAGGTGGTCTCTGTTCTGGTCTAGGAGATCCTTTCCCCCCCATTGCCTGTATTTGTTAGGTTTGTGGAAG
>PVKP010035550.1:0-23215 GCA_004027715.1 Plecturocebus donacophilus | reverse complement strand
TCCCCTATTTCCCCCCGACAGACCCCAGTGTGTAGTGCTCCCCTCCCTGTGTCCATGATAATTCTTGCATATCAAATATATCTAATTGAAAACTAAGAATGGGCTGGGCATGGTGCCCAGTACTTTAGGAGGTTGAGACAGGAGGATTACTTGAGGCCAAAAGTTCAAGACCAGGTTGGGCAACAACACATTGAGACCCCATCTCTACAAAAAATTAAGAAGTTAGCTGGGCATGATGGTTTGTACCTGTAGTCCTATCTATTTGGGAGGCTGAGGTTGGAGAAACTCTTGAACCCAAAAGTGAGAGGCTGCAGTCAGCTGTGATTGCATCACTGAACTCCAGCCTGGGTGACAGAGCAAAACTCTTGTCTCTAAAACAAACAAACAGACAAACATACAAAACTAGAAATAAATCATTGCTTCCAGTTTTGCGAAGAAGGTAAATTTGTACAAGTATTGATACGTTTGTTAGGCCTCAAATATTCCTTAAATATTAATCATTACTCAGATGCTGAAATGGTTAATCTAACACACACACACTCTGACATTTGATAAGTGAATTGAATATTCACAGAGCCAATTTTTTACTTATTGCTGCATAGAAGGTATTCATATTACATGGGCACCAGCTTTCTGTTTATATTAATTTAAAATAAAAGTAAATAAAGCATGACAGATATGTTAGAAATTGAAATAGATAATGGTGTGCATCAAAGTATAGAGATATTATCAATAATATTAATCTCATTTAGTTATTTGTAGCAGTGGATTCTGTGTCACCAGTTGGAAGTCTCTTTATCAGTCTGTTAATATTCCGTTCATGATTTCATTTTCACACAGGTACTTGTAAGCTATGAAAGCCTAGACTAAGAAATCTGAAAAACTTCAAATTACTGGGGCAGTTAATTCAATTCTAGAAGTCCTTAAGCTGTTCATTAATGCTACAGCCAGAAACTTGAATGTTTAATGTATTACTTTTTATAGAAAATAAATTTTTCTCTCTGTGGAACTGTAATACAGATAGTACTGCTGAGTTGTTTTAAAGTACAAAAAGGGAACCTGAATAAGGTATGGTGATCAAAATTGTCTCTTTTTTTCCACTTCAGGGAGAAAAGATCATAAAGGCTCAAACTGAGTAAATTAACAGTTCAATTTCCTGGAAAAGAATCAGTAGTTTTATTTCCATTCTCTTGTTCTAGATCAGAGTGGACAAATGAATGAGAAGGACTGAGAAATGAGTAAGAAGGGGCTTCTTTGTTGAGAAATACTAATTATTTGTGGAATTTTTGAACATGTCTTATGTTAACATATGAGAGGGATTGATAGTTCATGTTAAAACAACCTCCTGCCCTCACAAGGATAATAGAGGAGCTGTTTACCATCTATGGTAAATTTACCATCTATGGTAAATTCTTATGTTAGCTTTGTCCCATTTGCTCAGTATTCTCTTGCAACACTGTCTTTTTCTGGTCTTAGAATATGCTACTCTCTTTCTTCATCACAGGACATTTCTATATGCCATTTCCTATACTTTTCCCTACTCTTCACATATTTATGTCTTCTTGTATACCTCAGATTTTAATTGATACATCACCTCCTTGGATGAGATCTACCAGAAATTGTATCTTAGAATTGGTTTATTTCATGGCATTTGTCACAATTTACAACTATTTTTTATTTGACTGTTTGATTATTTCTTTACTGTATGATTCCAGTCTTCCATAGAGTTGAAGCACCAATGATTCAAGAGTATTGCCAATCTTGTTCACCAAGAACAAAGTCTAGTACATAGGAGTCAGTAAACAAAACTGGATTTGTCCTCCTCACTTCTTACTTTTCATGCTACTACCTTTCATTACTAGGCGTAATTCTTTTTGCAGATATTCAGGTTGGAGACTTCAGTAATGCTGTCAGCTTATTGGCTACAGTAAATGAAATGACAAAATATCTGCGTGGTTTCAGGCATGGGTTTATAACAAATGCTACAGGGCTCAGCTAGTAGAGCACATTTAACTGCAGAGGGCAGTGCTGTCTAATGTCCTGTACCACAGTCCCATGACTCCTAAACTAATGGGTTTATTTTACATTCGATGTCCTTTGATGGATGCTCTAAAATTCTTTCATTACTGTTTTAGCAAGTGTTATGCAATTACACTTTAGAAATGACACTTCTTATAAGAAATATCAGAATTTTAGCCATGGATGCATGAGAGTGTTTCTTAAATTAACTGGATGGCCTTTTGGAAATGATTTTTTTGAAAAATTGTAGATACTTTCATTTGGTTCTAACTTCTGATTTCACTTCCTTTAATCTCTCCTTTAAGAAATGCATCTGGGATTTAATCAGATTTAGCAGTAAATAATGCAACTGACAACTGGCCTCTAATTTTTAGAGGGTAAAATAGATTTCGAATCTAGAAGGGCTTTCTCTCATGCTCTTGCCTACAATTTTTCTGGCCTCTCGTCTTCCTTAACCCATTCATGTTGTATAGCAGTCTGCCAGATTAATCTTCGAGCATGTCTCTCATGCTGCCACTCTTTTCTGAGCAATCTGTAAAGATGCTTGATTGCTCAGTTAGAATTACTTAGTCTTTAAGACTTTCCTAATTTTGTTAGGTATCACCTGTCCCACGTTATTCTAAATGCTTCCCTATTAATTTGAAAGAACTCCAAATCTACCCACCAGGTCTTTGCTTGTACCGTTATCAGCCAGTCAAGCCTGCATTAGGTGAAACCCTCTAAAAATCTGGCAGAGAACTAACAGGTCTGGATTTCTACCATGTCCTTGGTCTCAAATTTACTCTTTGCATGTAAGCAAACTCTGCCTTTACTTTCATGACTCCTACTATTAAACACATTTTCTGAGATGGAGAGAGAGAGGTTTGCTTCTGAGAGAAGTGATCAGAGAAAAGAGGTGCTAAATGTAGAGGAGGAAGGGAGCAGCTGTAAGAAAAATGGCTTGTCTTTTGGTACTTTTTCAATGTTTGATGCCAATTGTTTTAGTCATTAATTTTCTGTCTTCCTCTCTCCTTTAAAAATATGTAATGTGTCATTAGCCTCTGTATGTCACATCTATTCATGCGTGATATTCAGAAAACATTGCTACCTTTTCAAGATGAATTTGTATTACAGCTCCAGTGAAACTGGGAAAGCCAAAATTTGTATTTCCAGTAACAGAACATGATATGCTAATGACAAATTAAAAATGATTTTTTTCTTTCTTTCATTCCTTTTCTCTTCTTCTTTCTTCCTTTGGACAGGACATGTTTTCCCCTTATTAGTGAATTACACCATTAAGCAGTTATCCTATATGAAAGAAAACAAATGGTAGTGTAAGATAACTTTAAATATTATTTTTGGATTCTATCATCTATCTATCATCTATTTATCATCATCATTTAAATATATATTAGAATAACAATGCATGTTTAAAAATTATTAAAATATACACAGAGAAATGTTCCTTTCCTTAGTTTGTGAATTTTTAAGGTACAGTTAGACTCAACTCTTCATTTCAAAAAAATGAAATTATTCAGCCATGTTTGATTCTAGAACATTAATTTTTCCATTTTCACCTTTAAAATTTTAATTCATTTGGAAGCTACCTTAGTGTAAGATGTGTGGTACAGACCTGCCTTTCTTTGTCCAGATGGCTAGTAAATTGTCCTTCTCCAGAGTTTTCTAATCTAGAGATTCTCATGATGTCCATGAGTATTAAATGAACCCTTAACATTTCATCAAATTTTTGCATTACTGTGCATTTGTCTCAGAGGGACTGGACACTCAAAAAATAATTCTGAGAACTGAGAACACCCACTACTTTATGTAAAAATAGTTGTTGCTTTTTTCTATATCTTTCCAAAGTATTTTATGCATATACCAGTAAATATCGACAAATTTTTATTTTTTTCTATCTTTTCACACATAGTAATGAGCTTGCATTTTTCATTTGACAGTATATTATTTGTTGGATATTCTTTATAACAGTATAAAAAGCTTTTTTGTTCTTATTTGTAGCTGAGAAGTATTTCATAATTTGGATGTAACTCAATTTATTTAACAAATTCCTACTTATGGACGCTTAGGTGTCCTCCAGTCTTTTACTGGTAACAGTCACAAACTATGTTTCAATAAGCAAAAATTTGCAAAAATTATTTAATATATTTTCAGCTATATCTGCAGGCTAAATTTTACTCTTAAATACTGGATAGTTTTATAAGTTTTCTAATACTACTGTAATAAATTACCACAAATGTAACTTCTTAAAATAATGCTGATTATATCAGAAAAGTTCCTTTTGCAATGTAACATATTTATAGAATCTGAAAACTGGGATAGGCACTTCATTTGAGAGCCATTCTGCCTGCCATGCTAGCATGGCTCTTAATATGTGTAGAGTTGAATATATTTCTAAATTTGTCTTTTGATGTTTATGTTTTTTTTTAGTCAAATTTATTACTCCTTACTTTATAGTTTGTGGATTTTTGAGGTACAGTTAGACTCAACTCTTCATTTCAAGAAAATGAAATTACTCAGCCATGTTTGATTTCAGAACATTAATTTTTCCATTTTCACCTTTAAAATTTTAATCCATTTGGAAGTTACCTTAGTTTAAGATGTGTGGTACAGACCTACCTTTTCTTTGTCCAGATGGCTAGTAAATTGTCTTTCTGCAGAGTTTTCTAATCCAGAGACTCTCATAACATCCATGAGTGTTAAATGAGCCCTTAAAATTTCATCAATTTTTTGCATTACTGTGTATTTGTCTTAGAGGAACAAGAGGCTCATAAAATAATTTTCTTATTATAGAAATAATACCAGAAGATTTATGAAACTGGGATCCCTGACTTTTGCATGGTGCAGGCTGAGTCTCTGAGTTTGAGAATTTTCACCTCTAAGATGAGAATCATATGATTTCTAAAATTATTTCCCATTATAGAAATATGAGCTCCATCAAACTAATTTTTTTTTACAAATTATGTAGATCTTTAAAATAAATCTTTCCTTAAACCAAATAAATATAATGGAGAAATGGGATAAAAGATTATGTATACTGGCAAAACTAAGAGTATTCTCTAGTTACAAACCAAATTTTTAATTATATTAAATTTCAATAATTAAGACATTTACTTTCAGTCAAAATTTCTTCAAATAGCAAAATGCATTTTTAAAGTTGTAGCTGAATTGACAAAAACATCTCCACAAAATCTACCCAAAAACCTGCTGTGAATTTGCTATTATTATTAGCAATTGAGAAGCATTTTTAACATGTTGATCACATGGTATTATAAAATTATTATGGGCAGAGCTTTCAATTGTTTAAAGTTAAACTGTATCTTCCTATTTCTAAAGAAAAAGAAGTACACTGACAGTAGCTGGCTGCTTGATAAGAGCAGGTCACTGTAACAGTTGAACCATCTCTGTCAAAAGAGATTCAATACAAGCCATTTTGGATAAAATGGAGATATATTCTAAATTCCAAGGATTCTAGCTGTTTAATTTGAAGTCTTTGAGGAGTAATTTAATGGAATATTTTTACTTTTCTTGAACTTCAAGTAGTGCTGAATTGAAAGACAATGTAGGAAAGAGTAAAAGTTAATACATTTTGTGCCTTACAGTATAGTAGTTTACTTAGCGCATTGTTAATATTGAAATATGCTAAAGTTGCCAAGTCATATTGCTCATGAATCACACACTTATTTAAGCCGTTAATAACAATACCTGTTATGTGCTAAGAGAAACAGTAACACGATTAAAAATCTATACTTTTTTTTTTGTACCAACTAGTATTTTATTTTCTGTAATTTTACATTACCATAGGAAGTCATTGTCGTTAATGTATTAGTTGTGGATACGCTTAAGTTTCTGGAAGACTAGTGAAAAATGACAACCACAACTGAAAAAAATATATTTCGATCAGTTATTTGAATGTTAACTATTACTGAAGAGAAAGTAAAATAGGATTATTGACACTACAGACAGTACTCTGAAGAGTTTTGATTCTAGATAAAACAGAGTAGGTGTACTCATACAATCTGAAAGTGGCAAGAGAAAACCGATGCATTACTTATAGGAGATAAAATTCAGCTGGGATGACTGAGAATTCTATGAAGGCCAGAGGAAATGTTACATTCCTAAAATGCTGAAGAAAACAACTGTCAATTCACAATTCTGTATCCAGTGGAAATATTAATCAGAAACAAAGATGACATAAAAAGACATTATCAGAGGAAGGAAAACCAAGATAATTCATTGTCAGCTGATTTACTCTAAAAATTTTTTTAAAAGGCAGTTTCTAGGACAAAAGGCAAATATTGGCTGGGCACAGTGGCTTATGCCTGTAATCCCAGAACTTTGGGAGGTTGAGGTGGGTGGATTTCCTGAGCCCAGGAGTTCAAGACCAACTTAGGCAACATGGTGAAACCCTGTCTCTAGAAACATAAAAATATTAGTCGAGCACAGTGGCATGCACCTGTAATCCCAGCTACTCAGGAGGCTGAAGTGGGAGGATGTATTGATTACATGTGGTCAAGGCTGCAGTGAGCCATGTTCCCACCACTGCACTGCAAACTGGGTAGCAGAGTGAGGCCCAGTCTTCATAAAATGATTAGGGGGAATAGCAGAAAAATACTCAGAACATGAAGAATAAAAGAATAACAACATAAGTGAAAGCTATCTCAGTAATAACTTCTTTTTTAGGTTCTTTAAAAGATTTTGGTGGGTGAAAGCAAAAATAACATTGTTTAATTTTCAATGTATGTAGACACAGTATAGAAGTCAACTACAAAAATAAGACGCAAAGGGATATGGGACCTATATAGTGGTAAGGTTTCTGCAATGCACTGGAAGTGGTGAAATATTGATTCTAGTTGACTGTGAGATAAAGAAAACGAGGAATGGGTAACAAAGTTATAAAAAATCATAGGAACAAACTGAAAATGAAGAATAAAATAATAGACCTAAATGCAAACATACAAAAAATTACTTTAAAAGACACCAATTTAAAGACAGCTAATCAGATTGGATGAAAAATGACCTAAATATATGCTGCCTGTAATAAATAGAACTTCAAATACAATGATGTAGGTAGGTTAAAAGTAAAGGGATAGAAGAAGTGATACCATGCAAACATTAACTCAAAGAAAATTGGTGTGGCTGTATTATAAATGGCCATACTGCCCAAAGTAATTGATAGATTCAGTGTTATCCCAATCAATCTATCATTGACTTTTTTCACAGAAATGGAAAAAAACTACCTTAAATTTGATATGGATCCAAAAAAAGAGCTTGTATAGCCAAGAAAATCCTAAGCAAAAAAAAAAAAAAAAAAAAAAGAAAGAAAGAAACAAAAAAACAGAGCTATAGGCATCACACTACCTGACTTCCAACTCAAACTCAATCATAGACTACATGTAAAACATAACACAATAAAACTCTTAGAATACAACACTGGACAACATTTTTGTGATCTTGCATTTGCCAGAATTCTTAGCCATGAAACCAAAAACAAAATCTTGTACATACGTGCGCGCCCGCACACACACACACACACACTTAATCAAAATGTTAAACAAAAAAAGTGCTTTTGTTCTGTGAAAGACACATTAACAGGTTACAACATAAGCCACAGACTAGGTTACAATATTTGTTATTTTACAAATATTTTATGGTTGACAAAGCATTCTGTTAAAAATGTATACATAAATCTCAAAATTCAACAGTAAAAATATAATAGCCTAAAAATGGGCAAATATTTGAATAGACCCTTTACCAAAGAGGAGATGAGCTGACAGCTAATAACATGAGAAGTATGGAAAACCATTTTAGTCATTAAGAAATTGCAGATTAAAACCATAGTGAAATATTACTACATATGTTTTTGAATGGCCAAAATAAAAATTATTGGTAATACTAAGGTCCGGTAAGGTTGCAGGGCAACTAGAATTCCCACACATCACTGGTGAAAATACAAATAACATAGCCACTGTAGAAAACAGTTTTCCAGTTTATTATAAAGTTAACCTTTGCTTCCCAGCAGTCTTACCACTGAGTACTTACCGTAGAGAAATGAAAACTTATGTTCTCTGCATATGAATATTTTAGTAGCTCTACTCAGAATCACCAAAAGCAGGAATTAAATGACTTTCAACTGGTGAATGAATAAACAAACTGTGGTACACTCACACAATGACATACTACTCAGCAATTAAAAAGAATGAATATTGATACATACACTAACCTGGATGGATTTCAAAAGCATAATAAATGAACAAAATACAAGTCTTAAGCAGATATATACTGTGTGAATATATTTGCATTCAATTTTTGCTAGGATAAAACTATAAGAGACAACAGATTAGTGATTGCCAGGAGTCAAGATGAAAGAAGATGTTATCCCCTACCTAGGGATAACATGACAATTTTCGGGGTGGTTGAATACTTTTGTGTCCTGATCATGATGGTGTTTATACCAATGTACGCATATATGAAAATTCACAGAACTGTACGCCCAAAAGTCAATTTTACTGTATGTTAATTTTAGCAATAGAGTTAATTTTTGGAAAATAATAACTTTTTTTAGAGAAAATTGTAGGATCATGAATGAGCTCAGAAGCTGTTTAAAAGGTAAACAGCTAACACATTTGCAGAAAGCAGGCTATAAAGTTTTTCCCTTGGCTTGTACAAACTATGCTTGCATAAATTATGCTTCATCATTGGAAAGGAAGCATCAGTGCATTTTGAGGAATCACATATTCCTGAAATTAAATTTGATTTGATTGGTGTGTACATTTGACATCACTTTCTAGTTTGTAAGGGAACAGAGGAAGGTTGGAAGCTACATCTAAAAATGACTTTTGAACTTAGTATGTATCTGAAGTAAAACATTCAGAACTCCGTTTTCTCTTATAAGATTTCTAAATCTACATAGTGAATGCTGTTTAAATTCTCAAGGGTTCATGTGTTGGACACTAAATGTAACAGATAAGCATCTGTACTTTTGAGATAAATGTCTTTCTTTGGATTCTGAGTAAAGCAAAATGTTTTTCTTTAGTCTTGGTATGAAAAGGGAGTGAATGAGAACATCAATTTTTTCCCTTCTCATTCATACATTCTCTTTATGTTATGTATTTTGCTTTTTTATTAGTCAAGTATTGCCTCTCCAGAGATGACTAGGAAATTTTGTTTTGCTGGCATCTAAGTATCTATTCTGAGACACCTGCTTGAAAGTAAGCATGTCCTATTCCCTCCAGGTTATGCATGCAGAGTCCTTGTAAAGGCTGAAATGAAAACCTTTTATAGATGTGTTTTATAGAAATGTTATTTGACTCCTTTGGGTTTTCTGTCTGTCACCATGTTTATGTGAAAATAAACATTTTTTTTTTTAAAGTACTGATTATTTTTCAAGGGCTAGACATTCAGAACAGGTGATAGCTCACATGAGGTTCTTTTAAACCAGTTATACAGACAGGTCTTTCTTGATGCTCCTGGAGTGTGTACCTTGAACACATGATGGACTTTATTAGTTTTCCAGCTTTTACCTGGAGAGATATTATTATGACCTTTAGATAATTATGCATTATCAGTTCCACTTTAACCGCCTTTTAAGATAATGGATTGTAAATATTTTTCTCTTTCATAGGTTTCACCTTTCTTTCCCTTTGCTGTCTTTTTAGACAATCACTTCCACCCTCCTTACTTTAATCTGGACTTTTTCCTTTCTCAAGGATGATATTTGCTTCTAAATTTTTTTTAGTAGTTGCTAGGTTGTGAGACTCGAACTTCCATTACTACTGAAAAGTAAGAATATTTTCTTACTTGAGTAGCTAAACTCAAAATGGGATAGTTCTTCTTTTGAATGTGTAGGTGATATTGAATATGAACACTTTTTTAAAATTTTAGTTTTGGCCCCTAAACCCTAAAGCAATACTGAAATCTTTATTTTAAACTTTAGCCAGAATTTGACAGACTTTTCCTTCCTCTAACAAGGATAACTAAACTCTCCAGCAAGTATTTCTAAAAGACTGCAAATTTTCTGATGATTTATAAGACTCCTTGAAGAATATTGCCTCTGAGGAAGAAGTCTCCATTATTCGAACATGCTCCATGAATCTAGTCTTCAATTTATAGGCTGCTAAAGCTTTTCAGACGAGAGCTCTTGAATAAAGTTGACTCAACTTTAATTTAGTTTTTTTTTTTCCTGAAATTAAACATTTGCTTTCCATTGATCAATGAATGACTGCAATTTTTTGGTATTACTCTGACAAACTTAAGGCAGACTGTAGTTTCTTATGAAATATAGTTGTCTTGAAGTGAAACTAACATATAATAAGCTTAATGTGAAAATAGAAGTAGAGCAGCTGCTAAACAGGGATTTTTTTTCTTTGTATTTTCCCTCCCCCATTCTCCTCTCCATTCCCAAGAATCCAATCTCTGTCTTTTAAAGGACATTTCTTTTCTGGGCCCTATCTGACCTTATTTTCATTGTATGGGTATAGATCAAAATTATGCTGTGGTTAGCAAGGAACAGAAGTGCTGTTGTAATTGAATCAGTTAAAATTTTGCTGCCAGCATTTTGGAAGGGTAAAGAACTGAGGAGATAGTCAACACAGTTGACAAATGGGAGCTCAGAAAAGAATATGGGAAGACTGGTATAGGTGAATAAAATATTAAAAAGAGAGAGAAAAAAATCTATTATTAGCAAGATGTTTAAATATTTAGCAATTAAAATCAATTTTACAAGCACATTAAGAAAAAAGGTTATGCAGTATGTCCCTGAGATGAGCTAACACTGAACTTAATCTAAACATTTTTCCACCCAAGAGCAGGACCTATTTAGAATGCAAAAGCTTATTACATAGCGTCTTACTTACTCACCTAATGAGATCAGTTGCCACATATCAGTCCAGTAGCAAAATTCTAATAACAAAGATAGTTACTAAAGTTGTTTTTCATAATCCTGCATTGCTATTAAGAAGGGTGAGTGAATATGTTCTGGTTTTGTTTGATAACTTGTTTCTTTTGCTTTGTCTGCCTGACATATTTTCTATTATCTATAAGAAGGAACTCCTTAGTATATAGTCTTGGTATACTTTTTCCAGCATCAAAAATAGAAGAGTCACATATTCCATTCTCTGCCCATTGGTGGATAAGGCATTGGCATGTAATTTAAATTCTGCCTATCAGATGTTCCAAGTCAGGATTTGCAATACTGAGCTGATCAAACGAACATTAGGGTATGGTCAGAATTCACTGGTACTTATGACTGTGGATATTGACCGATAGCCATGTCCTGATCACACTGCTTTTTCTACAGCCAATGATCTCATTTCCTGCTTCTTCACACTTCAGAATTTGTCTTGATGCCTCTCTCTGGCTCCATATTTTTTTAAATTCAGCTTTTAGATACAAGGGGCATATGTGCAGGTTCATTACATGGAAATATTGCACTTTTGGTACCCAACAGGTAGTTTTTATCCCACACCTCCCTCCCTCTCTCTGCTCTCTAGTAGTCTTCAGTGTCTATTATTCTTAGAATGGACACTGAATATTTATATCCATGTGTGCACAATGTTTGGCTCCAACTTATAAGTGAGAACATACAGTATTTGGTTTGCTTTTCCTGTATTAATTTGCTTAGGATTATGGTCTTCAGCTCCATTCATGTTGGTGCAAAGGACATGATTTTATTGTTTGTTATGGCTGCATATTATTTCATGACCTATATATATTTAGAAAATCCAGTCCACCATTGACAAGCACATAGGTTGATTCCACGTCTTTGCTATAGTGAATAGCCTGGCAATGAACATGTGAGTGCATGTGTCTTTTTGGTATAATGATCTATTTTCCTTTGAGTATATATCCAGTCATGGAATTGCTGGGTTGAAGGGTAGCTCTTTTTTTTTTTTTTATTTTATTTTATTTTATTTGAGATAGAGTTTCGCTCTTGTTGTCCAGTCTGGAATGCAATGGTGTGATCTTGGCTTACTGCAACCTCCGCCTCCCAAATTCAAGCAATTCTTCTGCCTCAGCCTCCCAAGTAGCTGGGATTACAGGCATGTGCCACCATGCCCAGCTAATTTTTGTATTTTTAGTAGAGAGGGGGTTTCTCCATGTTGGTCAAGATGGTCTCAAACTCTTGACCTCAGGTGATCCACCTGCCTGGGCCTCCCAAAGTGCTGGGATTAGGTCCCAAAGTGCTGGGATTAGCTCTGTTTTAAGTTCTTTGAGAAATTTCCAAACTGTTTTCCTCAGTGGCTGTACTAATTTACATGTTTACCAAGGGTGTATAGGTGCTCCGTTTTCTCCACAGCCTCCCTAGCATCTGTTGTTTTGGACTTTTTAATAATAGCCATTCTGACTGATGTGAGATGGTATCTCATCATGGTTTTGATTTGCATTTCACTGACGATTAGTGATGCTGAGCATCATTTCATGTGTTTGTTGGCTGCTTGTATGTCTTCTTTCTAAAGCATCTGTACATATTCTTTGCCCATTTTTAAAATGTGGTCCAAGCTTGGCCCTACAAGTTCCAAGCAATACCTTGAATCCTTAAAATCCATCCAACAAATTTCTTTCTTTTTTGCCAGAGAACCAGAGTCTAATTTCATTGGATTCAGTCAAGAAACCTACCTGAATTTATAGAATGAATATTTCCTAGGAAGAGTAAGCCTAGCTATTAAAAATCTGATATATCCACTCATCCTGCTTTTATTAACAAAATAGCATTTGCCTATTATGTAGAAAGAGGGAACTGACAGGTGATAGCTCTTCTAGTGTTGGTCCCTATTTGGCCCATCTCTTCTGTTTATCATGTAAGTGATGCTTGTCTGCTAAAATTTTGATCAGTAGGTGTATTTATTTTCTTTGGCTTAAAAATAGAAGAAGTGAAATGGTCTTGGTTGTACTGAGAAAGATTTCTGTATCTGTAGTTTGTTTCAGAGAAGTTAAAAGAATTCAATTTGAACTTACACTCACATTTTAAATTTGAGACATAGAATTTAAAAACATATGCATATTGCAGATAATTCTATGTTAAAACATTTATTTATATGCAGTTAATACTCATAAATATGCAGAGTAAAGTAAAAATTGATATGCCATTTTGAGTGACTCGCTTCCTTAAATATCCCTTTATAAGAACTTAGAAGTTCTATCAGAGATATAACACTATTGTTTCTGGGATTTTGAAAACTGCAAAGTGTCTAAATTTTAAGGTAGGAGTGGTTTTATGTCCTCTGAAGTGGTCTCTTCTTTTCAAGATAGGAAATTGAATTTGGTGCTAAAGGGCTAAAGCACTTTCCTTTAGAAGATCAGGATATGCCACTCTACAAAGGATAGAGTGCTTTCTTTTAATCCTACTAATCCAAGTAAATTCACTTTATCTACTAGGTCAGTTAGTTGTCACAATCCATTTTCAGATCTATGACAGAGTCCTCTAAATTTGAGATATTCCACTTAGAAAACATGACTTCGAATAAAATAATTGTGTGTGTGTGATTTGTACCCTTCAGTATTTATGCTATGTATCATTACCTGCCTTTATCCTTCCAAAAACATACATCTTTAACACTAACATGTAATCATTTTAGAATGCCAAATATCTATATTTTAGAGAAGTAAATGGCTTTAGGAAACACACTACTAACATCAAAAAAAGGAAATTAAAAGTAGCTATGATGATTTTGTTTTATCAAACTGAAAATAATATGTAGGGATATTTTATTGGTTGATATTCTCGTATATAGTTTAACAGTAAGTTACACATTTGTGCAAGGATAGTTGACCCTTGAACAACACAGGTTTGAACTGCACAGGTCCACTTAAACACCAGTATTTTTCAATCAAATGCAGATAGAAAATGATGAACAAGGGATTTAAAACCTAAAATAAGGAAGGCTGACATTTCTGCAGGGCTGAAACACACATTTCTGCAGGGCTGACTTTGGTACTTGAGTGTGAGCAACTTTTGGTATAAGCGAGTCCTAGAACTAATCTCTCACGTATACTGAGCAATGACAGTAGTGCCAAAAATGCCATCATGTTGTACGTATTTCACACATCATAAAAGCTAATTTCTCAGTTTATTTCCCATCAATAGAAATAGTTTGTGGTTTAAAAAGAAATATTCTCTCTCATATGTGGCAATTTTTTTACATTTGTGTACTTTAAGTTTTAAAGAGTATAGCTCACATATTAGTTACCTATTAACACATAACAAATTACTCCAACATTGAGCAGCTTAAAACAGCGCACATTCATTATCTCACAAATGCTTTGGTCAGGAATTTAGAGCACCATGTAACCGAGTTCTCTATTTCAGGTTCTCTCACAATCAGAAGTTTAAATTATCCATTTTATTGAATAAATAGTTAATAATGCTGCATTCATGGCATCACTTAATAATCGTTGTTCTGATTTTGTAGCAGTTTTCATTGGAAGCAGGGGAATGGCCATGTTGAGTTTTATAGTTCAAATCTTGAGATTAAAATTTAATTTTAACCCTGAAATTAAGCTTAATTTCTAACTGCTACTAGGATCACAAATAAGTTATAAGAGAATGATACACAGGTAAAAGTACATCAGCTTAAAAAACAGACTGATTCAAAAAATTAAATGTAGGAAAGAATCTTGAACATTAAATGTTATGTTACGATCACTTTTCTGTCCTCCTATTTCTTCGTCTCTCAGCAACAATTGCCATAATTGATAACGCAATCCACAATCCTCTTAGTATTCCTCGTATTATATAGGCTGCAGTGCACCTTTTCAGTGAGTTTTGTGGGTTCTTATTCCTATTTACATCTCTGGATTGTAGATGCCAGGGCTGGATACTGAATCTCTTTTTATTATAATATTTTTGTAATGAAATTTATTTTATCTTATGTCAACTTTTTATCTTAGTACACTGTAATTACAAGAAATGTAGATGAGTGCTCATGTACACTGAGTGTTCAGAACGAGTGCATTTGTGTAACCAGCACCCAGAACAAGAAATAAAATATTATCAACAACACAGGAGCCATTCTCATACTGTTTTTTAAGTTACCATACTATCTTAAAAGTTTTATCTGTTTCTATACTTCATATAATGGAATAGCATAATATAGCACAATACATAGTCAAGCTTTCCTTATCAGTGAGGATAAGTTCTGAGAAATGTGTCATTAAGTGACTTCATCATTGTGGGAACATCATATAGTATACTTACATAAACCTAGATTGTATAGTCTACTGCACATTTAGGCTATACAGTATATAGCCTATTACTCTTAGGCTACAAATTTGTACAGCATGTTACTGTACTGAATATTGTAGACAATTGTAACACAGTGGCGTTTGTGTATCTAAACATCTCTAAACAT
Source organism: Plecturocebus donacophilus (assembly GCA_004027715.1). Classification (NCBI taxonomy): domain Eukaryota; kingdom Metazoa; phylum Chordata; class Mammalia; order Primates; family Pitheciidae; genus Plecturocebus; species Plecturocebus donacophilus. The sequence goes on along the minus strand of PVKP010035550.1, from coordinate 7,850 downwards.
AGATAAGGTATAGTAAAAATACAGTACTATAATCTTATGGGACCACTGTGATATATGCAGTTCCTTGATAACCAAAATGTCATTATGTAACAGGTTGCTGCATTTTCTTTTGGAGTAGATTATTTTAGTCAATGCTATGTCTGTAAGAGTTATCCATTTATTACTATTGCTATAGAGTGTTCCATTGTGTGAAAATACCACAATTTATCCATATGTCTGTGTAAGTACTTGTTTGCAGTTTTTATTTATTACTAATATTGCTGCTATAAATTGTCTAGTATACGTGTTTGGTAGACCTATGTACTTATCCTTACATGGGTTAAAGCCATGATTTATAGCAAAAGACCTTAACACTTGCTGGCTGTATGACTTGATATCAATTAGCTTGTATTAAGTACTCTCTCTGTTTCAATTTTCTAATTTATAAAATGGGAATCAAATAGTACTCCATTTATAAGGTTGTTATAAAGAGTACATGAGTTAAATCTTTTAAAGTGGCTACATGACTAAGTGACAAATTTTAAAGAGCCAAATATTTAAAGCGATTAGAAGAATGCTTGATTCATAGCAGGTACTTAACATATTAGCTATTCTTTTCTTTTTTAGAAAATGAAACTTAGAAATTCAGATTCCAGCCTACCGTAGCATAGTCGATATCTTCCTTTTTCTCATGAACTCAACCTCCAATTCTTCAACAAGTCGTGTGGCTCTGTGTACAAACGTATCCTGCATCTTTCCACGTCTTCCTGGCCTGCATACTTTCTACTTTAGTTCACACCATCATCTCACACTGGGTACTTTCCGAACTGGTCTGACTGTTGCTATTTTTGTCTTTTTATTAATCCACTCTCAATAATGGTCAGACTGATTTGATACAAATTCTGGTCACACTGGCCTTTCTGTCCTTCAACTGAAGGAAGTTCATTTTATCTAGGGTCTTTTGGAGAAGTTACTCTTTGTAAGGTCCCATTGTGTTTGGAACTTAGATTTCAGATCTAACAGCCTCCCATCACATTTATTACTGAGATGGCTTTTCCCTTCTTCTCAGCCTGTTTTAACAAGTAATCACTCTTTTTGATATCATAAATTATATTTAATTTCTTATGCTCATTTCTGCCTGAAATAACCTCAGTCATTTATAGTCACTTTATTTTTTGTCTCCTCTTCTCCAGAATGAAAGCACCACAAAAGCAGAGACCTTATTTGTTTTGTTTATTAGCTTTTACAATAATGTCTGGTAAATTGTCCAAGTTCAATAAATTCTCGGAAAGAATACTTGGAATGAACAGCATCAGGAAAACTTAAATAAGCATGGTCATTTCAATATTTCTTACTTCCCAGCAATCTCTTTTAACTTAAATTTAACCAATCAAATAAAACAGTGCATTTAAATCAAATAGCAGGCCTTGTTGGCTTATTAATTAACTTGACTCTCATCATGATTACAACCATTTATTTAGGATTTTTTTCTAAGTAAATTTTCTCTACCGGCTTATTGCTCCATTTCATCTGAGTTTAACAAGTTCTCTAAGATGATAGGGTTAAGTATTTGTAAAACTGAGGAAAACACAGCTATCACTTGATCTTTTTTAATTTAAGTATCCTATTTTCACTATCTAGAAGGGATTTATTTACCTCTATTATTTTCTTATGGAAGAGATTTCTGTAATAAATTTATAAAATGTATATTCCCTTTAAAACATCACTTTGAAGATGATTAAATATTTATTACAAAGTCTCTCCTGTTCAAGCTTAGATAAAACAAGGAAAAGCAAATCTAGCATAGGCAATGTCTTTTCTGTTTCACCGTTTTTGCCATTGCATGCAGTATTCCCACTGACAGTTGAATGAAGAAAGGAGCATTACAGCAACATTAACATGCCAAGCTTCCTCACAGGCTGTACCTGCCAAGCAGATAAATGTGTTGTGTGAATTAACAAGCATGCTGCATCTGGGTTTTCTCAGTGGCATTAAAAATAATTCTTCCAATAGCACACATTTGGTAGCATTGGTACCTTAAGACCTAATATTAATAAGATTTGTATATCCTGAAGTTAATTAAGGAAGGTTTAGAACCCTGGAAATCTAATGCTATCAGTCCTAACTTGTAAAACAGCCTGAGAAGTTTTGCTTTAGATTTCAGAGAAGTAATGGGAAGAAAAAGGTTAAACAACAGTACTATGTAGTCAACAAATTTATGCATTAAATGTAGATAACATAAAAATGAAAACGTATAACTTTTATCAAGTGCTTACTGTGCACCTGATGCTTTTCTAAGTTCAATAACTAGGTGGCCTTTCTAATTCTACAATTGCTTCCTCCCTGCTCGCTTTCTTCTTTTAGTATTAATACTCCTTACCTGCTTTATTATGTTTTTCCCCATCGTCTGTCTCTACTAGAATGAGTGCTCCTCAAGGATGTACACCTTTGTTTTAATAGAGTAGGTTAGTTCTTGCTGGGTAACAAACAATGCCAAATCTCAATAATTAAAAATGATGAAGTTTGTTTTTCACTCATGTGATATGTACACCATGAATCTGTAGGAGGTCCTACAGAATATGTCATATAAAAACTCATGAATATAGAGACTTCATCTCAAAACATGCCTCCATGATCACAGAGGCTGGGAAAAGAAAATGTGATGTATTACTCACTTGGGCTTAAAGTTTCTACCAAGAGGTAACATATGTTACTTCTACCTACATTTCATTAGGCAAAGAATCTCAGATGGTCGTGTCTCATTTCAACAGTACTGGAAAGGAGAAAAGGTTGTAATGAACAGAATGCAGTTGATTATATCTCTTTCATTGATTGCCACATCCCATGTGCTGGTGCATAGAAGATTATGAATAGATATTTATAACCAGTAACTATTATCATTGTGATTTTATAAGCAAGGAAACTGGGGCACACAGAGGTAAGGCAATTTGCCAAATTCCAGAAAGGGCAGAATGTAAAGCCAAACATTATTACTTTAGAAGCTTGAGTCTTAACTCTTATATTGATAAGTTGATAGAGAAAAGTCACTGCATTGATCTTGTGTTATTTCTCTCAGTGTTGGTTATTAGGCAGCATTTCAACTTTCATTTAGAAATAGTAGCATTAACCCAGACAGGTTTCATCAGGCATCTGTCGTAAAGCCCTTACAAAAGGCTTTTGAGGTTTGACAGTTTGCAGAATGTAAGAAAAATATTTTGTTTATGGTGTTAAGATGGAAGAAGAGCTATTTTATGGTCAAAGGTACTGGATATTTAGTCTCCTAAATTAAATTTTCACAAGATATACATTTTTATTAATAGGTATAGGAATGTGTGTACTATCAGATAGTAGGAGAATGTGCTTTAATAATTTACAAACCTGTGAAATAGAAGACTCTTCAACATATCTTACATCTTAAAAACAACATAGGGAAATATAATAATATTTGGCATTTTGTTGAAAACATTTTTATAAGAAAATATTTGGATTAACAAATGAAAAAAGCCTGGTAGTTAGGATATAAAGCAGAACTCCATATATCTATGAGCCAAAAATATAAATGGGTCTTAGTGTTGAATAAAAAACTCCATGTTTGAGGGCAAAATGTTAGTTTCATAGAAGAAAATACTTGTGCCATTATATTATTGGAGATAATATACATGTGTACTTTATCCAGAGGAAAGAAAATTATATCAAAATATTGTAGGCCATACTGGTTTTCAATTTTAGAAGTACAAATATGATACCTAACATGAGCCAAGTGTTCAAAAACCATTCATTGATCCAGCAAATATCCATTGAGCACATGCCATAGGGCAGAAGGGTATCATAACAAGCTATAATACAAACTGGATATGTTTTAAGCTTATCTTATTATTTCTGGTGTTTCTCAACAAATGATTAGAGTTTTCCTAAGGAATTAGGTTTGGAGAATATGTGTTCTGGTTTTACAGTATGGACATAGAGAGGGGTATGTAAAATAAGGCATTTACTCTGAATCTTTGTACAGTCGTCCTTTAGTATTCGTATTGGCTCCAGGACCTTCTCTAGATACTAGAATCGTTGGATGCCCAAGTTCCTTATGTAAAGTGGCATAGTATTTACATATAACCTGCAGTCCTGTATAGTTTAAATTATCCCTAGATTACCTATAACACATAATACTGTGTAAATACTATGCTTATAGTTGTTATACTGTATTGTGTAGGGAATAATGACAACAAAAATCTGTTTATGTTCAGTATGGACACAATAATCCATTTTATTCTCAAATATTTTCAATCCATGTTTGGTTGAATCCACCGTGTGAAACCCATGGATACAGAGGGCTGACTGTATTTTTAAAGACACTTTGTTTTTTTCTGTCAGTTTACTACACCATTACACAACTTTAGAGAAAATTTCTTTATACTTTTTTGATCATGTAAAATCCTGTTTTATATTTTGGTAAAAACTGATCATTTTCTTGATCTATATGCAATTGCCAATATTCTACATGTACTCTGACACATATAATCTCATGTAATATGCTTTTTAAAAATTATATTTATTTATATTAAATTATATATTAATTACACTACGAATTAAACAATAAAACAAATTAGTACTCATAAAATTGATCAGGATTTTACAAATAGTTAAGTGTAGGGCAAGGATTCTAATCATGGTTTGTCTGGGACCAACTATATAGAAGTTGATATGAGAATGCACTAAATTGCAGACGTGAGTTTCTTGACTCATTTCTGGGGGACAAAATAAATACCAGCATTGAATATTTTTCCAAAACAATTGAACCAGTAGAAAAAAAGACTGTACATTAAGCTCATTTAACATCTTCACAACACATATATATATTAGTAAATTATATATGTTAGCATTTTCTTGTAAAATATATTTCATGTGTGGGAAGAACCTTACCCTGTTGCTTTTTTCTTAATTAGAACAGTTTTACTCAACTTCACTCTTTTTTTTTAAAGCTGAAGATGCTAATAATACTTTTGACATTATTGGGAGGCATAAATATGTTATTAAATGTCAAACTCTTATTCCAGTGCCTGATGTAAGACAGGCTCTCAACAGAGTTTTTAGAATAAAGGAATGAATGAACAAATGAATGCACGACAGTCATGGCAGTGAAAATTTGAAATTCATTTGTAATATTCAATTTTTAAGAAGATGTGAAAACTGGAACAGTTATTATAAAAAGATCATTTATAGATCAATGCTTTTCATTAATATGTATGAAGACAATTTTAACAAAATCAAATCCTAAGTGACTGTGAAATACATAAAATATAATAAATCATAACTGAGGTGGTTTATTTCAGAAATGGATGTTTAATTTAGTATTTGAATGTCAATTAGTATAATTCACCAAATTAACAGACTGAAGGAGAAAAACCATACATTTATCCCAATGAATGCAGAAAAAACTTTTAACATGATTCAATACTCATTGATAAGAAAATTTTTATCAACTTAGATATAATTGGGAACTTCCTTAATTTAATAAAGAGTATCTACAAAAATATCACAGCAAATATACTTAATAGTAAAATATTAAAAGCTATCCCATTAAATTTTTGAGGAGGTAGAGATATTTGCTATTGATGCTTCTATTTAATATTGTATAGTAGGTACTAGCAAGAAAAAGAAATATGATATAAGGAAGAAAAAAATGGTTATTATTTTCAAATGAAATTATATTCATAGAAAAAAATCAAAACAGCTTACAGAGAAAATATTATAAATCATAAGTAAAATTAGTAAGTTGAAATGTATTTTTTAAAAACATTGTGCTTTATATATGAGCAAAAATGTTTAATAAAATATAAGGAACATATGATTCTTAATTATTTAAATACTATTACAATAGTATTTAAAATATGAATCATCTAGAAACAATTCTAAAAAATACAAATGTACAAGGATTTAAACAGAAAGCAAACTGTATTGAGATAAATTTTAAAACAACAACAACAACAACAACAACACCACATTGGAGGAACATATCTTGACTGTGCATTGGTAGACTCAATGTTATAAAGAGCTCAGTTCTTCCCCAGGTGGTGTATAGTTTAATGCCATTCCAGTCAAAGTTACAGTAAGGATTTCTTTGTGAAAATTTGTCAAGTAATGCTAAAATTTATATGAAGATGCAAAGGGCCTAGAATAGCAGAGAACATCTTGAAGAAGAATGAAGTTGAATTTACACTACTATAGTTTACAAAAATATATATGTGATATTAAGACAGTGTGTTATTGGTAAAAGGATAGGAAAATAAAACAGAATAAAAAATTCAGAAATAGGCCTGAAAATTTAGTCATATAATTTATGACAGAGATGACACTGTGGTGCAGAGGAAATAGATATTCATTTTAATATTTTTTTGAATAACTGAATAGTCACATTAAAACAAAATGAACTTAACCCCTACCTCACACCATATTCATGAGTATATATCACATGGAGTGTAAATTGAATGTGGCTCAAAAGGATATTTATATGCGTTAACATTGTGAATACATAGATATTTTTTAAATGAATATAAATTTAAAAATCTCTTATATATTTTTAGATGGGTGCTGAAAGCAAATACATGTGTTTCATATAATGAGGCATATGATGAGGCCCATTAAGCTGACTGCATAAAGACTTCTGAAAATTGTCAATTCTTACATTTAGTCATACACTATTGCTTATGCACAGGGCAAATGATCATTATTATTTAGTAAGTATTTGTTTAGAATATGCAAAAATTGAGCAACATTGGCAGATTTCTTAATTCTAATCTATGGTTATGACACTATGCACAAAATCTCTACATTTCTAATAGTCATCTTTTACTAAATATGAAAAAATGTATGAAGTGAATCTTTTTTATATATTTCCTTGATATATTTTAATTTCTTTTGAGGAAAATGGCTGAATTAGGGATAAATTTAGATGAATGTTTTCTTATACTGAATCTTTCTGAAAGCAACTCAAAATGATAATAATAAAAATATCCCCAACAATTCACTTCCTATTATTTTTAGCTATTTTTTAACATTAGTCCTTTTTTTCCATTTATGTGAAATTTTTTAAACATATGGCTTTCATAGTCTCCTCCTATATATTTTAATTTAGCATAAAGTATGATTTATTACTCTCACATTGATGTTTCAAAATTCATTCTACAGCTGTTCCTTTAAAAGAAAATATTTTTGTGTGTATTTTTCTAGTAAACAGGTGGTGTGGCTTCTCCAATGTCAAAGTGACAGTCACTCAGTCAGAATCATTTCTCAAATAGTGTGCATTGGAAAAATAACATCTGTAGATTAATGCAAACCATCTTGATAAAATGAAGCAGGTGATCATATTAGCATTTCTACAGCTAGAGAAATTCATCTGCAGAAACTTGACTTACAGTAATTTTAACCTGATTTATTCTTCATTATAAGTAAGTGCACTACCCAAGAGATGTGTAAATCATGGTACTTAGTGAAATAAACATATTTAGAGGATTATTATCTTGCAGAGAATCTGTTGTTACTCCCCTTGAACAAGGCTCTTTAGAAATCATTTGCTCCTTTGCTTTATTTAACTGTAATCATATATATCTGTGAAAAGCAGTAAGCAGTATTTTTCTTTGCATAAGTAAATATATAGATATTTATAGTTCTGGAATTAAGTGTATCTTTTTTTTTATTGCATTTTAGGTTTTGGGGTACATGTGAAGAACATACAATATTGTTGCATAGGTACACACGTGGCAGTGTAATTTGTTGCCTTCCTCCCCTTCACCTATATCTGGCATTTCTCCCCATGCTATCTCCCCGCAACTCCCCACCCCCCACTGTCCCTCCCCCCCACTGTCCCTCCCCTATTT
>PVKP010035549.1:0-23214 GCA_004027715.1 Plecturocebus donacophilus | reverse complement strand
TTCGGCTGTTGAAACTTGTGCATGCTTCGCGAAGTTCTCGTGTTGTGTTTTTCAGCTCCATCAATTCACTTATATTCTTCTCTAAGTTGTCCATTCTCGTTAATATTTCATTAAATCTTCTTTCAAGGTTCTTAGTTTCTTTGCATTGGGTTAGAACATGTTCTTTTAGCTCACAGAAGTTTCTTATTATCCACCTTCTAAAGCCTGATTCTGTGAGTTCATCACACTCATCCTCCGTCAAGCCTTGTTCTCTTGCTGATGAGGAGCTGCGATCCCCTGTAGGAGGAGAGGCATTCTGATTTCAGGTGTTCTCAGCCTTTTTGCACTGGTTTCTTCCCATTTTTGTGGATTTATCCACCTGTCCTCTTTGTAATTGCCGACTTTCAGATTGGGTCTCTGAGTGGACGTCTGGCTTGTTGGTGATGAAGTTTTTTCTGTTTCTTAGTTTTCCTTCGGGGGGCGCCCCTTCCCCACAGAGCTGGGCCTTTCCGGGTTCAGCCGTGCTTGTTCTCAGTCCTCAGCGCTTCCAATTGCTGTTCTCCTTGTGGGGATGGGACCAGCCGAGCCCGACTAAAAGGGCACCCAATCCCGTACACTCCACACCGGGAAGCGCCGCGCTGGCCAAAAGAGTCGTGCTGGCGACCCGGGTGGCTCCTTTGCTGGGAATCTCCCAGTCTGTGGGCATCAAAAATTCATCTGCAATTGCGGCGTTCACTCACTCTGTGCGCTTTCACTGGGAGCTACAATCCTGAGCTGCTACTACGCAGCCATCTTGGATCTCTTTCTGCCCAGTGATGAAGTTTTTTCTGTTTCTTAGTTTTCCTTTGGCAGATGCCCGTTCCCCACAGAGCCGGACATTCCCGGGTTCGCTGTGCTCGCTGTGAAACTCTGAGTCCTCAGCACTTCCAATTGCTGTTTTCCTTGTGGGGATGGGACCAGCTGAGCCCGTCCGTCCCGTATACTCCGCACTGGGAAGCGCCACGCTGGGGCACCAGCAAAACAGCCGCGCCAGCCAAAAGAGTCACGCTGGTGACCCGTGTGGCTCCTCTGCCGGGAATCTCCCGGTCTGTGGGCAACAAAAATTCGTCGGAAAGTGCGGCGTCCACTCATTCTCTGTGCTTTCACTGGGAGCTACATTCCTGAGCTGTTGCTAATCGGCCATCTTGGATCTCTCCTTAACCATTTTAAAGTATACAATTAAGTGACTGTAAGCGCATTCACAATGTTGTGCAACCACCGCCACTATCTAGTTTCAGAACTTTGTCATAATTTTAAAGGAAAATTCCGTCCCCATTAAGCACTCACTCCTCCTTCCCCCTCCCCCCAGGCCATGGCAACCACCAATCTGCTTTCTGTCTCTATGGGTTTGCCTCTTCTGGACATTTCATCTCTATTGAATCATACAATATGGGACCTTTGGTGTCTGGCTTGTATCATGTAGCATCCATGCGGGTAGTGTGTGTAAGAATCTCTTTTAAAGGCTGAATAATATTCCACTGTATGGATATACCACATTTTGTCTGTTAATCCATTCACCCATTGATGGATGTTTGAGCTATGTCCACCTTTTGGCTGCCATGAATAGAACTGTTGTGAACGTGCACACAGACAGGTACTTGTCTGACAACCTGTTTTTAGTTCCTTTGGGTATATACCCAGGAGTGAGATTGCTAGGTCATATGGTAATGCTGTGCTTTACCTTTTCAGGAATGACCAAACTTTTCCACAGCAGCTGAACCATTGTATATTTCCATCACAAATTTTATCAGTTGTTGGGCATTTGGATTGTTTCCACCTTTTAGCTTTTGTGAGTGGAGTTACTGTGAACATTCATGTATAAGTTTTTTTTTTCTTTTTTTTTCTTCCTGTTGATATGCATTTTTTTTTCGAGACAGAGTCTCACTGTGTTGCCCAGGTTGGAGTACAGTGGCATGATCTTGGCTCACTGCACCCTCCACCTCCCAGGTTCAAGCGATTCTCCTGACCCAGTCTCCTGAGTAGCTGGGACTACAGGTGTGTGCCACCACACCTGACTAATTTTTATATTTTTAGTAGAGACGGGGTTTCGCCATGTTGGCCATGGCTGGTCTCAAACTCCTGACCTCAAGTGATCCGCCGCCTCGGCCTCCCAAAGTGTTGGGATTACAGGTGTGAGCCCAGCCTCATGTGTAAGTTTTTATTTGAACACCTGTTTTCAGTTCTTCAGGGGTATATACATAGGAGTGGAAGCAAAATGATTTTATGAGGATAAAGCTGCCACTTTTCTCATGTTTTTCAAAGATGAAACAGAAGGACTTATGCTTATTTATATTACTACCAATTGGAGAGATTGTGATTTGATAAATGAACATTGTGAGCAATAGGGAATTAAAATCCTGGAATAGGTCTAAGAGTCTGCTTGTAGAGTAAAGCTCTATACCATGTAAAATGGAAGTCCCAAACCTAAATAAATGCCTTCAGGCTTAAAAGAGAGAAGCAGGCTGAGTGGGTGGGGAGTAGCGAATTGGAGCCCGCATGTGTTGCTGTTCCCTCCAGCCAGCTGTTTACGTGCAGGAATTTGGATACAATGTTGCCAGATCAGATTTTTTTTTTCACAAAAATATTGGGAAGTCTGGATTTTTAAGTGAAATTGCCCAGTTTAAAAAGGTTGGAAGTCGGGCTGGGCGGGGTGGCTTATGCCTGTAATCCCAGCACTTTGGGAGACCAAGGTGGGAGGATTGCTTGAGCTCAGGGATTTGTGATCAGCCTGGGCAACATGGCAAAATCTCATCCTCTACAAAAATGAAAAAAAAAAAAAGATTAGCCAGGTGTGGTGATGCACCCCTGCAATCTCAGTTACTCAGGAGGCTGAGGTGGGAGGATCACTTGAGCCCAGGTGTTCAAGGTGCTATGAGCTATGATCATGCCACTGTACTTCAGTCTGTGCGGCAGAGCAAGACCCTGACTCAAAAATAGAATAAAATGTTGGAAGCGAATTGAGATTTTTTTTTTTTCTTCTAAAGCACTGGGCCAAACACCAGGCAGTCAGTGGGTTAGACTGGCCTCCTGTCCCTTTGTTTGTAGTCTCTGACTAAGAACAGGAAGTGTGTGTCTCTCCAGTCACTCCTGGCCTCTCTCGTAGTCCTTCCTTCCCTTCTCCTGTTCCCTTCGCCCCATGTGCATGGACTTCATTTGGAGATTCCTTCTCCAGCCTCCCCTCCTGGTCTCATTGCCTGCTCTTCTTTCATCAGATCACCTCTCGGATCTTCAGGGCCGAGCAGAGGGTGATCCTGGTGTATCCTGGGATTTTTACAGCAGTTCTGTGTTGGGTAAGTTTGAAGCGGGATCCTTCCCACCCTCACCTGTGGCACAAAGATGTGGGATTTGGCTCAGGTTTCACCAGGTCTTCTCAAGGACAGGAGTAGCCTTGTGGCGGTATCCCTTCTTCCCCTTTTAATGGCTTACAGACCCTTTCAGACCCAACCCGACCCTGACCCAGTCCTTCCCTGAGACTCAGAAGTCATTTGCCTAAACCAGGAAATGCGCCACTGATTTGGACACAGCCATTCCTCATTAGCCCTCTACCACTTCCCACCCTGGACATTTAAACAATTCTCTTTCTTCCGAGGTCCCTTTCTTCTCCCTGGCTTTGTCTCAACCCTGCCAGAAGCCCTATGAGCATTGTCACATCTTCCGATATTGCTCACACTCGAGGGACCCCACCCCTCACCTGACAGCTCCCATTCCCTCCCTACCCTGCCCCCAGGATGCACACACAGTTTTCCAAATAGCTACTGTCTTTGGAGCCCTTAGCCTTCTGGCCATGGCTTTCCTCTCTTGGAAGATCAGCATGTCTATGTCCATGGTGGTCATCTAGCATTCGCCCTTTGGGCTAGGGGGTTGAAGATGAAAGGAAGCACCCACTCCTACCCTTGGGGGAAGCTGGAGGGGAGAAAGTCGGCATGGAATGTAACTGGCCACACCCAGAATGTGGGCTGGGAAAGGGAACTGAGGGAACTGGCTGAGCCCCCTCTGGGCTTCCTGGGAACCCCCCAGGCAGTGAGGCAGCTTGGGAAATCTGCAGCTAGAGAATGACGTGTTTTTACCTTGTCCTTGTCTGCTGATAGTATCTTCAGGCTTCCATCTCCAACAGCTGAGCAGGTCATCTTTGACGTCACCTTGCTTTTGCCAGTTGGAAGGGGGAGAAATATAATAAATCTCTGGCCACAGAATGGCCACAGAAGATTTCTTTCAGGACTAGAACTTTCATGTGCCCTCCCAAGGATGTGAGCCATGGGATCGGCAAATCTTGTCCCTGACTAGGGGCCTGTGGCCTTGTCATTTATCTCCCAACCACCCCCTCCATGCCCCTTTATCTGCTTGGTACATTGCTTTTCTTTGGTTTTGTGCATGTATCTGAGTCCTAATTCTCTATATGCTCCTCTTACAGAGGAAAAAGACGGGTTTGCCTGTGACCTGCTACATAATCCTCCTGGGAGCTCTGATCAAGAAGGAGACGATACGATGGAAGAGGACGAATTCATGTTCGAACTCTCAGACAAGCCTCTTCTCCCTTGCTACAACCTCCAAGTGTCAGTGTCCCGCGGGTAAGTGTCCAAGAGACCCACAGTGACTGAGTGCCAGGATCCTGGCAACAGTGGACCACCTCACTGGGAAGGTAGAGTTCTCCTGGAGAAGTGAAGACCTGGCGAACAAGCGCCATCACACATGACAAAGGCTAGCCTGCCCTTTTAGCCCAGAGTAGTTCTGTTCAAACTAGAAGCTGCAGGCTCTGTGGACATTGACTAGCTGCATTTCCTGAACCCCAAATCTAGATTCTCTCTCCAAAGGCTTTTTTCTACTGTTACTAGGTATAGAAGATGATTTGAGAGATACTTGGGCAGATGAACTGCTAGAATTTCTGAAACATTTTTGTGGTTTCTGAGGGTAAACAGAGTATTTGCAATTGAGATTGCTGGAAAAGCCAGGACATATGGTTGCCATAGCCATGGGGCCACTAGGGTCCTTCAGTAATCCGCAGCCTAGTTTCTCAGTACCGTAGTTTATTGAGGATTTTTTTTTTTTTTGAGGCAGAGTCTCACTCTGTTGTCCAGGCTGGAGTGCAGTGGCATGATCTCAGTTCATTGCAACCTCTGCCTCCCGGTTTCAAGCAGTTCTCTGCCTCAGCCTCCCGAGTAGCTGGGATTACAGGCACCTGCCACCACGCCTTTATATTTATTATAATATTAATATAAATATAATATTAATATTATTATATATAATATTAATATTATATATAAATATATATTATTAATATATTAATATATAATATATAGTATATAATATATATTATTAATATATATAGTATATAATATATATTATTAGTATATATTAATAAATATTATACATAATAATATTAATATATAATATTATTAATATTAATATATAATATTATTATGTATAATAATATTAATATAAATATATAATATTATATTTGTATAATTTTTTATATTTTTAGTAGAGACGGGGTTTCACCATCTTGGCCAGGCTGGTCTCGAACTCCTGACCTTTTGATCCACCCGCCTCACCCTCTCAAAGTGGTGGGATTACAGGCACGAGCCACCACGCCGAGCCCTCAATGCCATAATGTTAGTAATGTGGTGGTACCAACATTGTCAGCCTAGATGACTGAGCATATTATATTGGTGATCACCCGTTTATTTAAGGAGACTAGAATACAGAGTATACCTGACACTAACATTAGATCGAACCCAGTTTAATGTTTATTCGATGGTCCTGGAGGGAGTTCGGCAGCCAGCAGGGCCGTGGTTTTTGTTGGATTTCTCCACGTCAGTGTGTGGAAGTGCTGGCTGAGAGAAGAACGCGGGCTGAATTGCCCTTTTGTTCTCAGCCTCCATGATTTTTTCCCTGATTGGTGTCTTCATGTATTTCAAATACTTTTGCAAACAATTGTAAGGATAATTTTTCTTTGATACCTATTTTTTAAATGTCAACTCTATGTTAAAGACCAGTAAGCCAGCGGCCAGGCGCGGTGGCTCTTGCCTGTAATTTCAGCACTTTGGGAGGCTGAGGTGGGTGTATTGCTTGAGCCCAGGAGCTCGAGACCAGCCTGGCCAATATGGCAAAATCCCATTTCTACTAAAAATATAAAAATTAGCCAGGTGTGGTGGCGAGTGCCTGTGATCCCAGCTACTTGGGAAGCTGAGGCAGGAGAATCACCTGACCCTGCGAGGTGGAGGTTGCAGTGAGCTGATATTGCCCACTGCACTCTAGCTTGGGTGACAGAATGAGACTCCATCTCAAAAACAAAATATAAAATAAAATAATCCAATGAACCAGCATGATGTGCACAGGATAGGGAGCTGGATGGACAATGGATTAGGAGGTCTTTAAGTAAGAGCCTCTGTTTAGGGCTCTAACCATTAGACCACAGTTTCTTTGCATCCCCCCACCCCCTCCCCCCCACCTCCCGCCCCCCCCACACACACGGCCTGATCAGAATAAAAATAGCGTATATGGTGGCACTAGTAGAGATTAAGTTTCAGGCTTTTGGTCCTTATTCTTCTGGGCATAAGCTGATCCCTGAGGACAGGGCGGGGCCTCTGGGATATAGTGTTGCACAGTTAATTAATTCCTCCGATGTATTCAGCACCTCCCTCTCTGAAACAGGATCTTGGGCTTCAGGCAGTAAAAGGACCAGGATAGTCTGCATTAGGTGCGGACAGAACACGGGCCACCGAGGGCTGCGTGCCCCTCAGTGAGCTGGTGGCAGGCACGTGGTTAGCCCAAAGCCCAGTACCAGCAAAGCTGGTTTTCCTGACATGACATCCTGCAGCGCTCCTTCTAGAGCTGCCCTTCCCCACAGCTGCAGCACACTGTGAAAATGTCTGTTCTTGAAGAAGTTGGGGGTGGGGATGCTAGTGTAGAATGATGTCTCTGAGGCCCTATGGTGTACAGAAGGGCCTTCTGAATCACTAAAGCAAGACTGAATTCTCATCACTAGTGTGCATGTTTTCAGGGCTTTTTCCCATTCTTTGGAAGTGATGGTCCAAGTGTGTGCTATCTGTAGTCCCCTTTTCTTAACCCAAAGCACTCCATTTCCTAATCGTGTGAGATAAGAACTTGCTGTCATTTGGGAGAAATGTTGCATTTTAGGGATAAGGATCGTGGGTCTGGTTAGATGTTTAAGGCGCTGGAATGGAACATTTGATTCTATAAACATGTCTTCAACAGCTGCGCCAGGTCAAACCCTGGGGACCAGAACTCAGCTCTGGCCTTCGAAGAATTCACCATCTAGTGCAGTAGACGAACAAGTATATAATTAACCCTAATCAAAGACAAAATGTCCTAAGCAGATTCATTGTAAAAAAAACCCCAGCACTTTCAGAAGGGTGTCAAATGCAAAAAGTTTCAGTCCACGCTTAGCCCCCATTGCTATGCCACAGAGTGAACCACAGCTTAAGGTTCTTTTGCAATCCTGTCAGAAGTGGGCTTTGTTGATAGTATTACAATAGGGATGTGAATCAAATGCCACGAGACCATGGGAGATGGAGGAACAATGAGTTACACGTGGGGAAGGTTTCACAGGTGATACAGTATCTACTTGAGCTGGGTGGGGAAGGAGAGAAAGATGGAGAGCAAGGCACGGAAACATACAAATTCAGAAAGTAGGGGGAGTCTTTTATCATGTGACTGGTGCTTGCTGGGGTAGGAGATACAATGTGGGGTATGTGTGTATGTGTGATTAAGTGGACATTGGGCTGAAGAGGTTGGAAGGTCTTATATGATATCCTGCTAGTGGCCAGACATCGTGGCTCACTCTTGTAATCCCAGCACTTTGGGAGGCTGAGGCGGGTGGATCACTTGAGGTCAGGAGTTTGAGACCAACCTGGCCAACATGGTATAACCCCGTCTCTACTTAAAATACAAAAATTAGCCAGGTGTGGTAGCGCGTGCCAGTAATTCCAGCTACTTGGGAGGCTGAGGCAGGAGAATCACTTGAACCCAGGAGGCAGAGGTTGCAGTGAGCCGAGATCTCGTCACTGCACTCCAGCCTGGGTGACAGAGTGAGACTCCATCTCAAGCAAAAAAAAAAAAAATCATGGGAAAGAATTTAGAATTTTTCTGGAGGTGCTGGGGATCCATTGAAAGCTGTTTAGGGAGGGAATGGAAGGTCAGACTTTCTTTGTAGAAAACTGTAATGGTAACAGATGATCCAATGAGGGTGAGTGGGGGTGCAGAAGAGTGACCCCTGGGAAAAGGAAACCAGTTAGGAGGCTGATAAGATGGAGCCCAGGCCAGAAGTGGCAAAGGCTGGAGCTGGGGTTGTGGAATAGTGAAGAGGGAAAACTCTGTGAACTGGGACCACTAACGTGGGGAGGCAGCATTTCTTCCTGCATTAGTCAATGTAAGCATTTGGCCCGGGCCCGGCCTCTCCAGCACCCCTCCCAGCTGTCCCCAGGCTGCCACCCAGTCGGGTGTGCTCAGCAAAGTCAGACTCAACTCGCTGTAATGTGAGCTCTGGCCCCACAGAAACGATGGTACTGCTGCCGGAGAAGAAAACTTGTCTAATGCATTCCAGAGCCAAAGAGAAATGCCTTTTGCATTACCCGCAGTCAGGCCTTTCTCCATGGCTCCCCCTCTGCTGGGGAAGATCTTGGAGAGCAAGGAGGCCAGGGAAGTGAGAGTGAGAACAGGGGAGGGAATCCAGCGGGGGGTCGGCAGGGGTGGGAGTGCGGGGCAGGGGAAGACCAGTCCCAGCAAATGGTGAATCCCAGGTCACAGGGGTGCGGGCTAAGTCTCCAGGAAGCCTGCTAAGAGTTTGAGGTTCTGGAAGGCCCCTTTCCCTCCTGCTTGTGTTATTTTGGAAGAGATCGGTCACGGATTGAGTGCTCACTGTTTAGCTGAAAGCCGGGCCAGGCATTGCAGGGGACAGAAGACATTTGCCTCAGCTGTATCCAAGGAGCCTGTGGTTTAGCAGGGGACAGGGTAGCCAGACTGGCAGTGAGTTATAATGGGAGATGAGGGTGGCCTTGCAGGGTGTTCCGGGTCGGTGCCCCACTGCTCCCCCAGCCTCCTTCCCTAACTCCCATCCTTGCCTTTGCAGGCCCTGCAACTGGTTTCTCTTTTCCGATGTCTTGAAGAGGCTGAAGCTTTCCTCGAGGATCTTTCAGGCCCGGTTCCCGCACTTTGAAATTGCCACCTTGCCCAAGGCTGAGTTCTACCGGCAGGTGGCCTCCAGTCAGCTGCTGACCCCTGCCGAGAGGCCTGTAGGCTTGGACGACAGATCCCCCCCAGGCTCCTCTGAGACTGTGGAGCTGGTGCGGTACGAGCCAGACCTACTTCGGCTCCTAGGGTCCGAGGTGGAATTCCAGTCTTGCAAAAGTTGACCGGGAAAACAGCCCCTCCTTTTCTTCTTTCTCCTTCCGAGTTCACCCTTCCCCCACCTCCCTTGTCTTTCCCCCACCGAGCACCAGACTGCAGAATGAGGCAATAATACGGACCAACAAGAAGCCGCCTTATCAATGCCAGCATTAGCGACTGGACTGTTTTTGTTTTTTTGGTTACAATTAGTTCTCATCTCCCTGTCGTCGTCATTGTTGTCGTGGTTGGTGATGGGGTTGGAAAGCTGAACTCCACGTCTGAGGACAAGAGGTCCCAGGGGTGGTGGGAGGTGTCGCCGGGGTCCCTTGGACTGGCCTCCTTGTATATGACCAAGACCAAACCTGGGCCCTGGGTGGCCTTGGCCTGTCCCAAGGAGAAATGAGAAAATCCCCAATCGCTGCGCGCCCCCCCAACTCCATTCCCCTGTGTTCTTCTGTCTTCTGTAGTATTTATTTGATTAGTATTTAATTTGTACTGTTTCATTGGTTTCTGAGAAGTCTGTATCACTGTGACGATTTGAGACAACTTGTTGTTATGAGGGACTTTCTTTACCTCCTTTCTTTTTCTTTGTTGATAAGCTCTGACAAAGCTATTCCCAGGTGTTTTTTTCCCCCACTGGGGTGGGGTGGGGTGGGGGGACGTGAACTTGTGACTAACAAAGCTAGCTGCTGCTGGCCCAGGGCTGGGGGCCTGGGGGTAAATCCTGAGGCTTTGGTGCTCACCCCCCCGGCCCCTTCTGCCCTTTGCAGCAGCCCCACTATCTTGAGATTAGTGTTGACAGGGAGGGGAGGATTGTGGGGCCAGGGCTTAATAAGTGACTCTAATAAAGGGATGTGGAGAAGGGATCTGAGGGGTGCAGGTGCCTCTCTTCACGCCTTCTTCACTGCCCCGCTCCGAGTGCACAATACGAGTTTGTTCCTGCGTCCTTTCCCCAGTGCTCCCACTCTCACACCTCATTCTGGCCTCCCTGTCTCGAGATACTGAGCCTCTCACCTCCCAGCCCTCGGCCCTCCATCCCTGCCCCTTCCCAGACTTGCAGCACCCCTTCCTTCCTCTCCTCCCCCTCCTCCTCCCTCAGACCCCCATTCTCCTTGGGAATCTGCAGAGGGCTCTGAGACTGACTGCCAGATGTGAAATCCAGGCGTCAGCTATTTCCTAGGCAAGGGCAGGAAAGGGGGTCTCCAGCCCTTGCTCCTCTCCTGCCTGGGGACCTGGGGTTGAGTGCTGGCCCCACCTGGCCTCCCCCTGGCCTCTGGGCTCCAGCGCTGGGTTTGTCCAGTGTGAGAGAGAGAGGAGCTTGGGTTGTGTCCCTGTCCCCGCCCCCTCTGTGGCGTTGTCCCTCCCACTCTTCTTATTTTTCTACCAATTGCTATTTTTCCGAACAATCCTTGTAGAGTATGTACCATCCAAAGGCAGGAGGGCCCCGCCGTGGCCGGCTCTGGTTGGAGATGGTACAGTTTTATTGTACAGGTGCTAAAACAACAACAAAAAAGAAAATGGAAAAAAAAAATTAAAAAAAAAAAAAGGAAAAAAAAAAGCCAGTTTGAGGATGGGACAATCTGTTCTCTGGAGGCTCCTGAGCCCTGCGGGAGCACTGGTGGTTATTTTCTTTGTATTGTGTTTGTTCTTTGTTGGGGGGGCGGGGAAGAGTTCTCACCCCCTCTTCTGTAGGACTGCTCCCCCACCCCCACCATACTGCCCAGTTGGTTTTAAACAGTTGTTTTCCCTTTCTAAGAAAAAAAAATACATATATATACATATATATACGTGTATATATATATATATATACACGTATATATATATATAAAGTTGAGGGGTTTTGGATTTTGATTTGTTGGTTTTGTTGGGGTTCCTGGTATTGTGTAGTTTATTTCATGTTCTGTTTGCCTTTTTTCGCATTTGGGTGTATATTCTGGCTGCCCTTCATGTTTCATTTTAAGCAACTGGCTGTGGAGTCAAAAACACTTGCGTACTGAAAACTGTGTCAGGGCTTCTGTCTCCCGTCTCTCTTTTTGTCTCCTCCCCTTTGGGACTTGGTGGTGCTTTCAGAAGGTGGGCATTGTGATGGGGAACCCCGCCCCCCACCATCCTGCTTTGCAGCTGTGGGTCCGGAGGGGTACAATGAATGAAGGCAAGGTGGAGTGGCTAGTGAACGTTGGGTGACGATCTGGGAAGAAAAAGAAAGGCAGGGGCAAATCCTAGGGGCGGGGCCAGTGGGGCAAATAGAGCATCTGGCTCCTGTTGCTTTGGTTTGGGGTCGAAGGGGGTGCCTGGGCAGTCCTTGTTTCCATAGGAGTATCAGGATTGGAGGAAGCCGCCCTCTCTTTGGTGGCTGTGGGAATAAGCCTCCTTAAGGAAGTCCCGTGCCTGCCCTGGGCCACTCTGCCAAGGTGGCATCTGGCTGCATGGCCTCATCACTGCCCTCACTGTTGTGCCAGTGCTCCCCGCCCACAGTGCAGGTCTTCCACGGTTCTGTTTTCCTGCCACCGAGTGACCATGAAGGCAAGATGCCCATCCTGGATTTTGCAGTTTTTCCTCCCACTTTTGAAAAACTGGTAGAAGCTATGATTCTTGTGAATGCTAGTTCCAGAATGCACCAGCGACTGAGGGGAAGAGCATGTTTGAGAGGCCTGGGATGAGGCCCTTTGAAGCTGTATTCTCTTAGGGCCTCTCGCTGTGACTTTCGAGTCTGGAGAGCCCTGTCAGAGAGTGTAGAGGCGAAGGGATCTGTGCGTCTGGCCAGCTGGACTCCAGCCATCCCCAGGAGTGAACTCTAAGCTGCTGTCTTTACTCAAGCCTCAGAAGCTTGGCTTGACCCAGGTCCAAGCATCGTCCTCTTTGAGCCATAGCATTAATCTTCCTCATTGGCCCTCCTCTTCCCACTTTCTGATCCCAAGGCCCTCTGCAGTAGCCATCTTTGTCAGATTCCCAAACAAGCCCACGGTGCTTCTGAATTCAGGTCTATCCTCTGCTTGGAACTTGCAGTTAAGTCCAGACACCTGACATGTCAATAGGTTGTGAAAGCCATGTAGTGAGGATAAGGATTCCGCTAAGCCAGGATGCTACGGGAGCTCAGAGGGATGGGCAAGGGCCCTGGGAATACATCCTGGAAGAGGTGATGCCTGGTTGATACATTAAAAAGTAGAAATGTAGGCATTAGAGGTGTTTGAACTGAGGTGACAATCTGAGCAAAGGCGTGGAGACAAAGGGGAGTTAAAAGCAAACAGCAGATCTTTTTGTATTGCTTTTGGGTTCTTTGCCCACAGCTTACCTGGAGTCCCGCTGCCCTTTGCCAGGTTGGAAAGATCAAGGCAGGAAGTATGGACCGTAGCATTAAATCTACATCCCCGGTCAGGATTGGGGTGAGGATGGCTTGGTAGCCTCTTATTAAATGATCTCCCAATCCTTTTAGTATGGTGTAGGGGAAAGAGCCGGTGCCACTCCTAACTGCCGAGGCTGACCTTGGGTGGGAACCTCATCTTTCCCAGCGTTCATTGCTCCATCAGCCAGATGGAGGCCAGTGTACCCACCCACTGACAGAGCATCACCCTGAGGGCCAAAAAGATCTGTTTATCCAAAATTAGTTCCCTCTTCATGCCGAGTTCACGAGCCTATGGTTAATGAGGGTCTTATCAGAATGTTCTTTGGGCTTGAAAGAGAGGCTGTGTTCAAGTGTCGGTGGGAGGAGGGACCCTCCCCGCATCCCTATTTGGCGTGTGGGGGCGGTGGTGAATGGGGTAGTAAACTCCTACCCGTCCCATACTCTAACTCAGTAACCTGGAGGCCTGGTGGGTGTTTCACTGTGTCCCATCCCTGCAAAGGCATGTGTGTGTGTGTGTGTGTGTGTCTGGGGAAGGGTGGGGTCTGCCCCGGGGTGTCTGCTCACGTGCTGGGCAGGGGGACGCGAAGTACTCGGGCCTTCTGGACCCCGCGGCAGGGACGGTCCGGGGATCCACGTGTTCCCCCAGCGCTCCGGCTGCGACCGCGCAGGAGCCTGCCGATCCGCCGGGTCAGGCAGCTGGAGGCTACGCCTTTCAGCCCGCGCCGGTCCTTGGGAGCCGGGCTCGCGCGGCCGGCGGTCAGGGCCCTCCGCTGGCAAGTGACAGTCTCGGGCGCCTCGAATGCTTTCCGGCTTCACAGTAGAAGGAGGCGGGCCGCGAGCGGACCGAAGAACAGGCGGTGTGGCGGCGCGTGCTCACCTGCTGGTCCGCGAGACTGGGGGAGGGGTGCTGGGGGCGGGGCCAGAGCGCTGCTGGCCAATGGGAGAGCGCATTCGGCGGCTGGCTAAATTCCCCCTGGAGAGTGGAGGAGGAGGGGACCGAGGGGAATGTTCCAAGCTGCAGAGCAGCAGGGGGCTTTGGTGGGGGCCCGGAGTCGTCCAGGGACACTTGCGGGAGCAGGGGCATGATCGAGGACTGGAAGACGCCGGCCGCGGCCGCCTCTGTCAGGGACGGTAGGCCCCGCCCTGGCCGTCCCTCCCTTCCCGGGCCCCCCGGGCCACTAGCCCGCCATCGCTGGCTCCACAGCACCACCTGCTGGACGTCGGCTTCCACGTCCGGAGCGCCGGGGCCGAGGTTCTCCGAGGCTCCGACCTCCGTCCGGGAGGGGAAGGAGCTCACTCACCCCAGATCCAGCGGCTTCGGAGCTGGAGGCAACTGCCTCTTCTGGAGTACAGGAAGGGATCCGAAAGGCCTGTGACCAGCAGAATAGCTTCTTTTCCCGCCGTCCATTTCCACCGTACAGCCCCGCCCAGGGGTGAGGAGACAGTGGGGAGGCAGTCTCTGGAAGCGGGCAGCAGCAAAGGCGGGAGTTCAGGAGTTGCATGTGGCACCTGGTGACAGCGACGCACAACTGGCAAGCAGCTCTGGGCACCTCGTGGACCCTGTGACCCAGGGATGTCTGTAACACTCCAGGGGCAAAGGAAGTAGCCGCCTGCAGTGTTACGGGAGCGATCAGAAAGCCGCCTTAGTGCCCAAGCGTGGATTGTCCTCCCTCTCTTCTCGCCTGCCGTAGCCTAGGGCAGAAGTCCCAGAATTAAAATCGGGACTCGTTCATTCGTTCAGTAAGCATTTATCGAGAACCTACTGTGTGCCAGGCACTGTGCTAGGCATTGGGGATACTTCAGCCACTAACACACAGTCCCTGTCCTTGAGGAGCTCACAGTGTATTGGTGGGGAACCCTACATAAATAC
Source organism: Plecturocebus donacophilus (assembly GCA_004027715.1). Classification (NCBI taxonomy): domain Eukaryota; kingdom Metazoa; phylum Chordata; class Mammalia; order Primates; family Pitheciidae; genus Plecturocebus; species Plecturocebus donacophilus. The sequence goes on along the minus strand of PVKP010035549.1, from coordinate 8,638 downwards.
GTAATTAAGGAACTGCAATGTGTTAAGTGCTGCCATAGAGGTATTTACAAAGTGCTGTGAGGCCTGGCTCATGCCTGTAATCCCAGCACTTTGGGAGGCTGAGGTGGGTGGATCACTTGAGGTCAGTAGTTCGAGACCAGCCCAGCCAACATCGTGAAACCCTGTCTCTACTACAAAATACAAAAATTAACTGGGCGTGGTGGCATGCACCTGTAGTCCCAGCTACTCGGGAGACTGAGGCAGGAGAACTGCTTGAACCCAGGAGGTGGAGGCTTCAGTGACCCAGGATCGTGCCACTGCACTCCAGCCTGGGTGACGGAGGGAGATTCTGTCTCAAAAAAATAAGGAAAACAAAGTGCTCCTCCCAGAGGAGAGATTAACATACCAGCTGCTGGGAGATGAGGGTCGTCTCTTGACACCTGACTCCATTAAACCACGAAAAGGCAGAGACTTACTGCCACTTGACTCTGGTTACAATGAACCTGTCTCCCGAGGTTCTCCTCTAACCCTCCCCAATAACTATATCAGCACAGGTTAATCAGTTTAGCTACTTTCACACTTGGAGTAAGAAAGAAACTGGACAGGGAAGTTGCTTTAGGGGCAGAGGATGTTCAAAACAGTAATGAATTTTGAGTGCTAAGGTGGGAGGTGGGGGTGGGAATACCATGAGGACACTGAGCCAGGGAGGGCAGGCCCTGAGCAGTGGAGCACCTGGGGCGAGTGCCTGTGCAGAGGGGAGGTCAGAGGCCGCCTACCTAAAAGTTGGTCCCCACCTCCCACTGGCTCCATCAGTAATCATTCCTTGATGTTTTGTACTGTGCCATGTTATGTGGTTGATAGTCCCTCCCGCTCCTCAAGGAGGTAATGTGCTAACTGGGGACACTAACTGGGTACAGGTCATTGAAGATTTAAGTAACAGTTGTGATTATAATAGATGTCACAGGGTGTTCATAATCAGTTGCCGAAAGAGTGTTAATTGCGGTGAGTTTAAAATAGCTCACTTAGGATAGGCTGGTCTGGGGAGGCAGATTCCATGAATCGAGTCTTGAAGGAGGGTCACAGTTTAATTGGTGCAGGATAGGAAGGACATTCTGATTGAGCAGAACCGATCAGATCCTGAAGGATGGGTCGTACTTTTTTTTTTTTTTTTTTTGAGACGAAGTCTAGCTCTGATCGCCCAGGTGTGATCTCGGCTCACTGCAACCTCCGCCTCCTGAGTTCAAGCGATTCTCTGCCTCAGCCTCCCCAGTAGCTGGGATTATAGGCACACACCACCACACCCGGCTAATTTTTGTATTTGTAGTAGAGATGGGGGTTTCACCATATTGGCCAGGCTGGTTTCGAACTCCCAACCTCAGGTGATCCACCTGCCTTGGCTTCCCAAAGTGCTGGGATTACAGGTGTGAGCCACCATGGGTGGCCGGGATGGATTGCATTTCTAAAGGAAAAGACGTATAGAAGGGAAGAATATTCGTTAAGAATTTAAGATTGTATAAGTAATGTTAAGGTTGTTTGTATTGCCTAGAGCAGTTAAAAGTTAAATGGAGGATCTTGGTTTCCAGGTTTAAAATGCTTAGAATATATATAGTAGATAATAAGAGCAAAAGCACAGAGTTTGGAAATTGTAAACAGAGGCATGTTCACAGGCCAGCAAATCCATCAGTTTGACTGGAGCAGTGTCTTGGGGTGTGAGTGGTGGCGGAGGGAGCAGGATAAGTTGACTGGGGAAGTCAGTTAGGACCCAATGGTGAAGGGTCTTGATGGCAAGCCAAGGACATTGGGCTTTGTCCTGAAGACAGGGCTGACACTAAGCTTAAAATACTTCCGGAACTACTGCCTTGAGCACAAGTACTCCCCATCCCTACTCCAGGACCCCTGGACTGGATTCAGCAGCTAAAGAGTTAAGTTGAGAAAGAATTAGAGATAAGTATTTTGAGGCTCACTGAGGGCTTTTTAGCAAAGAGCACATGGGAGGGGTTGACAGATCACGCTGGGACCCCTTGTGTGTCTTGGGTAGTTTGAGCCAGGGTGGAGGTTTCTGGGAATGTGGAAGAAAGGCCAGATTTTCATACATTGCAAACCACATGCTGGACTTCGGAGATGGGAGAAGGGGACGCAGGGAAGTGAAGCCAACCATCAGATGGCTCTGAAATTTCCACCTTAAGAGGTCAGGAAAACGGTGGCACCATTAACAGAAATAGGCAAGTCATGACGGCCTTTTTGTTTGATTTTTTTTATTATAAAGTTCTGGGATACATGTGCAGAATGTGCAGGTTTGTTACATAGGATAGGTATGCATGTGCCATGGTAGTTTGCTGCACCCATCAACCTGTCATCTTGGAAAGGATTTTTGTGAGTGTGGAAATAATTTTAAAATCCATTGTTGACCAGGTGCAGTGGCTGACGCCTGTAATCCCAGCACTTTGGGAGGTCAAGGTAGGTAGATCATTTGAGGACAGGAGCTCGAGACTAGCCTGGCCAACATGGTGAAACCCTGTCTCTACTAAAAATACAAAACTCAGCCGGGTGTGGTGCTGTGCGCCTGTACTCCCAGTTACTCAGGAGACTGAGGCAGAATTGCTTGAGCCCATGAGGCAGAGGTTGCAGTGAACAAAGATTGTGCCACTGCACTCCAGCCAACAGAGCAAGACTCTGACAAAAAATCCATCGTTGGTAGGGGGGCTATCTTTAAGGGGCTGACAAGCATCCATGTGGAAATGTCCAGCAGATCGCTGGAAATGTGAGCCAGGAGCTTAGGAGAAAGGTTGGGGCTGGAGCTCTAGATTTAGGACCCATATCCCAGGAGCCAAAATGAGCCCAAAATGGATGAGAGTCTTGATGAACAGCCACATTGGAAGTGGTAGGTGAAGAACCAGCCCCAGAAGTGATGAAGCAGAAGTGCCCAGCTAGTGTGGGTTCACGGGGACAAGAACTGTGAAGAAGACATTTGATTTCACCATGTCATTGATGACCTTCCAGCAATGAGTTTCCATGGAGTTGGAGTAGTGGTGGCAGAAACCAGATTTCAGGTGGGGGTGGGGCTCTCCTTAACCCATGCAACACCTTTGTGCAAAATTTTTTTTTCATGGTGACCCTTCATCAAGATACTTACTTTCAACCATCAGGAAACTGTCATAATAAACTGATTTTATTAGAAAAAAGGCACTTTAATGCCAACTGCTGGAAACACACATAGTAAATACATTTGCACAACCAAAACACAGTGCCCTCCAGGGGGCGGGGAGAGGGGAGGTGGGAGAGGGTGAAAGTTGGCTTGGCGAAGAAGAGAGACGTGAGAGCGCGGCCAGGGGAGGTAGTTAGGTCAAATGGATGGTTTTGTACCAAGGACGCAGGTCCTCAGGCACTGATTCACATTACCCAAAGTCACCAGATAATAGAGTTGTTTCCATGGCTGACATTTCTTAGCCTTGCCCCCAGACTTGGCAGGAGGGAGGCAAGCTCATTTAAAGAAGGGAGAGGGGAGGAGATCCAGGCCATCGGCCCAGAGGGTAGCTTTGAGAGAGAATAGGTTGGCCCTTCCTCGGAAAAAGAGAAGGGGGAAGCAGGGAGCCACGGAGAGAGGTGTCACGGGAACTCCTGGCTGCTGACTCCCATCTTCTTGGTGAAGGAGTCAGAGTTAGGTGAAGTGGGAGATGAGAGGCAGTGGTCCACCCGAGGAGGTCTGCTGCAGCCATCACAGAAGCAGGCTGGTCCACCTTCGAGGTGAGTCGCAGGCAGGCTGAGCAGCAGAGACTATGTGGTAGGCACCCATGCCTGAGCAGGAATGGGGGTGGGCCCTATCTAGGTCGCAGCCGGACTAGCCTCAGTGACACCTGACAGCTGAAAAAATGTCAAAAAGTAATCAAGAGGGAGCCCAGGATGGGGGAAGTAGGCTGGGGTGTCAGCAAAGGCTATTGTCTGGCAGGAGGCTGGTATCACACAAACAGCCCAAGCTCTAGGCACAAACGTTCAATGAATTCAGCACTGACTGGGGCTTTGTGGCTAGCTGTGAGGCTGGAGGGCACTTCACCCCTGTCCAATCCTTCAGCAAAGCACTCTGGGGTGGCCCAAGGTTCCAGCCTGACCGCATGGTGACTGCGGTCGCGAACACAGCAAACTCCAGGAAGAGTACCTCGGTCCAGCCAGTGAGGGCTGCTCCCAGAGCTGACTCCTCTTCCCTCCCCTCATGGTTTGACCCTATTCGGCCTTCTTGTCCCTGAGGAGTGCATATTCCCCAAAGTGCATGCGCGTCAAAGCATTCCTACTCTGCACTCGTCCCAGCTCTGCACCATTGCCAGATTGGGGGGATCAAACTTGTACCCCATAGTCTCAGAGCAACTGAATCTTGGCATGTACAAAGGGAATTAGAGAATGTTTTCACTTAAAAACAAAAGCCCTATCCCAGTGGCTGATCCACGGAGACATACATACACCCTTGGAGACAAGACCTCACAGCTACAGCCCTGTCCTCCCCAAAGAAACTAAGATACAGACCCACAAGCACATACAAGGATATTCACATATGGGGTAGTACATTTCCTGTGTAGGGAATGCAGCCAGTGAGATAGAGCCAGCTAGAAGGGCTCTTCTCACGGAGCTGCTGCACAAACCTCGGCCACAAACTTCCTCCTGGCTCCAGGGTTTTTCCTCCAAAAGCATATCCCCGAGTGCTCTTGAAGGCCAGAGTCTGATGCCAGGGATGTTTAAGGTGGGCACTGTTTGATCACAGTGACACCAGGTAGGGCCAGGGAACTGGGGGTCAAGTGTATTGACATCCCACTGAAATGCAGGGGCAGGTGTGCTACTGAAGTCAGTCCCTATGAAAATCCTGCTCAGTTTTGCCTGGTGGGTTACACTTGCCCGGACCCCTTGGCTTATATGTCATGGGGCTCCATCTTGATGAGGGAAGTAGGATTGAATGGAGAGAAGGGGGCTGGGGTGGGGGATCTTGTCAGAAGGCTCCCAGAGGTGGTCACACTAGGCTCAGCCATCAACAGGGACCCTGAGCCTGAAGAGAGCTCAAGTTCAGCCACTGGGGTCAGCCCAACAGTGGGGCGGCTGGGAGGAGGCAAAGTCTGGTTGCCTAGAAGGCTCGGATTGTGGGAACCCCTGGAAACCACCTGGGTTGGAAGTGGCTGAAGATGAGCCTGATCTCTCAGGAGCTCCCTCAGGGTCTCTTCAGGAACCAGCAGCCCCTCCATGGGGGCCCCCGTCACCATGCCCTGAACATAGGAGGAGGACCTCAGCGGCCCCTCCTTGACCCCAGGGGCTGCTGTGGTGCCAGAAGTCCTGATGAAGGCAGCAATGACAGTCCCAGGGGGCTGAGAGCTGGGCCCTGCTGGTCCAGCCCCTGTGACCGTGGGTGGCGCTGGGTTGGTCGGACGGTTGGCCCCAGCCAGAAGTTGGGGGAGGCCACTGAGAATCAGCGGAGCTCCCGGGGCTGCCACTTGGCTGTCTTGGAAACTGGTGTTCAGGGGGAAAGAGGCCTGCAAAGTGAAGGTGTCCTTGAAGGTAGAGGCCGGTGGAACACTCTGGAGAACCAGCTGAGTGGGAGCAGTAGTACTGGCGGAAGGCCCATTGGTCAGCACCGTGGTCAGCGGGATCGTCTGCAGGGTCAGGGCAGAGCCCGAGCCCACAGGAGCCACTCCTAAGTGGATGTTGCTGGGCACTGAAGACACACTGAGAAGAAACAGAGAACAGAGTTGGTGAAGGCAGGCGGTGTCCCCCAGCTGGCTAGGAAGGAGGGTGCAAGAGGAATGGAGCTGAAGGTATTTGTCAATTTCTTTGCTGTATTTTTTTTTTCCTAGAGACAGGGTCTCACTCTACTGCCCGGGCTGCTGTGCAGTGACACTATTACTGCTCACTGCAGCTTTGAAGCCCTGGACTCAAGCAGTCCTCCTTGCTCAGCCTCCCAAGTAGCTGAGTCTACAGGTGTGTGCCACCACACCCAGCTAATTTTTAATTGTTTCTTTTGAGATGGAGTTTCGCTCTGTCACTTAGGCTGGAGTGCAGTGGTGTGATCTCGGCTCACCGCACCTTCCGCCTCCCGGGCTCAAGCGATTCTCCTGCCTCAGCCTCCCAAGTAGCTAGGATTACAGGCATGCACCACCACACCCGGCTAATTTTGTATTTTCAGTAGAGACGGAGTTTCACCATGTTAGCCAGGCTGATCTTGAACTCCTGACCTCAGGTGATCCACCCACCTCGGCCTCTCAAAGTGCTGGGATTACAGGCATGGGCCATCGTGCCTGGCCGTAGCTCACATTTATTAAGTACTTAATATATGGGTATATAGGTCAGGGATCATTCTAAGGGATTGGCATGTGGCATTTCACTCAATCCTGAAAACAGCCCTCGAGTGAAATAAGAACAACCTGACTTTACAGCTTGAGGAAAGTGAGGCACAGAGAGGTTATGTATTAATAACTTGCTCTAAGACTAGCCATGCCTTTGTGTTTTTTCTTTTTTTTTTTTTTTGACAGAGTCTCCCTCTGTCCCCAGGCTGGAGTGCAGTGGTGCAATCTCGGCTCACCGCAACGTCCGCCTCCCGGGTTCCAGCGATTCTCGTACTTCAGCCTCCTGAGTAGCTGGGACTACAGGCACCCGCCACCAAGCCCCGTTGTTTTTTTTAGTAGAGATGGGGTTTCACTGTCTTATCCAGGATGGTCTCAATCTCCTGACCTCATGATCTGTCTGCCTTGGCCACCCAAAGTGCTGGTATTACAGGCGTGAGCCACTGCGCCTGGCAACCTTTGTTATCCTTTGATGCCTTCTGAGTGGGGATGCTGGGGTCTCACGAGGCCTAGATGTGAGTCCCTGGTCTCGTGTGTACACAGCAAGTAAGCACTAGAACAGGGACTCACATCTAGACCTCGTGGGACCCCAGAGCTCATCTTCCTCGCTATTCCACTCTACTGCCTGCCCTTCTCGAAAGGGTATCTCAGTGACCCGCGCCAGTGTAGTCGGAGGTCCATACACATAACCCAACCAAGTCCAACCTTCTCAGGGAAAATCAGAGGCCCCTTAGTGGAGATGAGATGTACTGAGAGCTTGCCAGGTAGGCCTGGAGGTCCCAAGGAGGGCACAGCAGGCGGCTCTAAAACATTCTCTGTTGCTTCTTTTCTAGAATGGAGGGGGCGTAGGAGGATGTGCCAGGACACGGACGCACTGGCTCCTGTAAGCCCCGCTCCTGCAAGCCCCACTCCTGTAAGCCCCCAGGTGAAGTGCTGGCTTTGCCATAACTTTGACGTGTGACCTCAGGCAACTGACTTTCCCTCTCTTGACCAACAAGTGCCCTACTGGCTTCTCCATGGCTCCAGGAGGATCCCATGAGCCTGGAGACAGAGCAGAGCTTGGCAAGAAGTTGAAAACTGAGCCCTGCTAGGGCATGGTGGCTCACACCTGTAATTCCAGCACTTTAGGAGGCTGAGGTGGGCGGATCACTTGAGGTCAGGAGTTCAAGACCAGCCTGGCCAACATGGTGAAACCCCCGTCTCTACTAAAAATATAAAAATTAGCCAGGCGTGGTGGTGGGTGCTTGTAATCCCAGCTACTTGGGAGGCTGAGGCAGGAGAATCACTTGAATCCGGGAGGTGGAGGCTGCAGTGAGCAGAGATCATGCCACTGCACTCCAGCCTAGGTGACAGAGCAAGACTCCATATAAAAAAAAAAAAAAGAAAACTGAACCCCAATGTGAGGTACTGTGCGAAGACGGATGCTGACCTGCGTGCCCTTACCTCACAGCTTTGGTGAGCTTGGCCTGGCTCTCTGCTGGAGAGACAAGCATGGTGGAGGTAGTGGGGGTCTCCTCATCTAGCGACGGTCCCAATTCCAGACTCGCAGACGGCTGGAGACCGACATGCTGAACCTTTGGCTTCTCCCAGGAGGAGCTGCCCTTGCCCTGGGGGGCAGATCTGGATGAGACCCTGGAGCTGGTTCGCCGGGTGGTACTGGTGGAGGCCGCGGAGGCCTGAGGCGGGGCTGCCGTGGCTTCGCTGCTCTCCTCCTCATCTTCAATCACCACCAGGTCCTTGGGCATCTCCTTAAACTGGTACACCAGCCTCTGCCCTTCCACTTTGGCCAGGATGCCTCTTTGGTAGTAGTATCTAGAGGAAGAGGGGTGGGGAGTTGGGAGTTAGCTGGGAGCTGGGTGGAAGGCCTTCCATCTCCATCTCCCCAACACGCTCCTCCCCCAGGTCTAGGCAAGCGTGAGGCTGGGTGAGGCTGGCTGGGGAGCTAGCCGAGGGCCCGAGGGCAAGGAAAAGGATATGCTCAGCCCTGTAATCCCAACACTTTGGGAGGCTGAGGTGGGCAGATCACTAGAGGCCAGAAGTTCAAGACCAGCCTGACCAACATGGTGAAACTCCATCTCTATTAAAAATACAAAAAAAATAGCTGAATGTGGTGGTGCGTGCTTGTAATCCCAGCTACTCAGGAGGCTGAGGCACCAGAATTGCTTGAACCCAGGAGGCGGAGGTTGCAGTGAGCTGAGATTGCACCACTGCATTCAAGTGTGGGTGACAGAGCAAGACTCTGTCAAAGAAGAAGAAGGAGGAGGAGGAGGAGGAAAAAAGAAGAAAGAGAAGGAGGGGAGGAGGAGGAGGAGGAAGGAGGGGAAGGAGGAGAGGGAGGAGGAGGA
>PVKP010035548.1:0-23214 GCA_004027715.1 Plecturocebus donacophilus | reverse complement strand
GAACACTTGAGATCTTTGCATTTTATTATGTCTTAAGTATATTTCCATTAAAAAAATATATACTGCTATTGCAAAAGACTGATTCTGAATTTTCCATGATAAGAAAGGTGAGAGATGGCTCTGAAACTGAAACCCAGTGGTCCCCAAATTCTAATTTTCTAGACTCCATAATTGGCTAATCTGAGTTCCACTATCTTTCACCTCCTTGGCACGACCTCTGAGAGCAATGCCAGGGAGCATTTAACAGCCAAAAGGCAGGCAGCCAGAAAGAAGAGCAAAGAGTCTGGATAAAGAGCCTCTGAATAACCAAGAGTTGGCAGCATTATCCGGTGTCTGCCGACAGATCAGGGGTCAGGGCTGTTGGAGCAAGAAAAAATGGAACACAGCACAAAAGAAGAGGCCTCTTACATGCTTCCCGAAATTACAGAGCTCCAGGGAACACTTGCTGTTCTATCTACTCAGTCAGCACTAGCAAACAAAAGAAAGAAAGGGAGGGGTAGAAGGAAGCTGCAGTAAGGAGAGAAAATGGAATGAGGAAGCAGAAAATAATCAATACTATTAGATTCCTAGGCACAATTTAATAAATGCTAGAGGGAAACAATAACAGCCAACACTTACATGCAACCTACTGTCTATCAAATACTGTTTCAAGTGCTTTATATTTATACTGTGGTGACTCATGTATTACTCACAACAACGTTAAGAAGTCATTATTATTACACTCTGCATTTTGTAGGTGAGGAAACTGAGGAAGAAAGAAAGAAATTTAAAATTTAAGGTCATATAACTACCAAACTGCTGAGTTGGGATTCAAATCCACGCAGGGACTTCTTTCCTGGATTGGAATCCATGCTCTCAAATATTCTGCTATAATGCTGCTTAGCTTGGGTTCTTCCAAAGCAGATTCTAAAGCATAAGACTGGGTTGGGTTTGTTTGTTTGGGAGATGGAGGCAGGGAGAGGTAATCCCAAAAAGCAAATGGGAAGGAAGAAACAGAGACAAAATGAAAATTAATATAAATGTGTGTGTGTGTGTGTTTTTATATTGCATTTTAGGTTCTGGGGTACAGGTGCAGATCATGCAGGATTGGTGCACAGGTACATACATGGCAAGGTGGTTTGCTGCCTCCATCCTCACTGTCTCCATCCCCCCACCCCCTATATCTGGCATTTTTCCCCATGTTATCCCTCCCCAACCTTCCCACACCCCACTGTCCATACCCTAGCTCCCACCAGCAGACCCAGGTATATGATACTCCCCTCCCTGTATCTATGTGTTCCCATTGTTCAACACCCACCTACGAGTGAAAACATGTGATGTCTGATTTTCTGTCAGTTTGCTGAGAATGATGGTTTCCAGATTCATCCATACCCCTATAAAGGACACGAACTCATCATATTTTATGGCTGCATAGTATTCCATGGTTTATATGTGGCACATTTTCCTTATCTAGTCTATCATCGATGGGCATTTGGGTTAGTTCCAAGTCTTTGCTATTGTAAACAGTGCCACAATAAACATACGTGTGCATGTATCTTTCTAATAGAACAATTTCTAATCCTTTGAGATCTACGTTATAAGGTATTATCCAAAAATATAATTCTAAACCTTCCAACCAACTAAATGGACCCCTCCTCTCAGCCAAGGGCACTCCAAAATTAACCTGAAACACACTAGTTTGAGCTGTGATGGGAAGGTGGGAAGGTGGGGTCAGACATGCCTCATTGTACCCTCCTCCCTTTGGAATGCAGGCATAAGTGACCAGCATTAACATTGAAACAGAGACTTAAGACTGACCAAGCAGACCCTTTGTAGCAATAAGATACTAACATGACAGATATCGGGCCCTGAAAGAAACTGAAGTATTTTACCTCCAAACATATTTAATATTGGGTTGTAACCAATATTAGTAACCGATTACATTTGCACCAACTGCCTAATATTTCTTTGACATATTTTGAAATTGTCCTGCAAATCCATGTCTTGTGGAAAAATTCTGCATTCTGTAGAGAATCCCCTTCCCTTTCCAGGTCTTTCCTTATCCAGGAGATAATTAACTAAGAGTGTAGCAACTTTTAAAATTTAATAAGAAACATTTACAACCTATTCTCTCAGAAGCTTGCTACCTGGAGTTTCAACTGAATAATAAGAACCTTGGTCTCCATAACTCTTAATCTTAAACCCAGACACTCCCTTCTATTGATTCTATGTCTTTAAATAAACTCTTCCAACCAACTGCCAACCAGAGAATCTTTGAATCCACCTATGGTCTGGAAGCCCCACCCACCCACTTCAAGTAGTTCCACCTTTCCTGACTAAAGCAATGTATATCTCTTTTTTTTTTGAGACAGAGTCTTGCTCGGTTGCCAAGCTGGAGTGCAATGGCGCAATCTCTACTCGCTACAACCTCCACCTCCAGGGTTCAAGTAACTCTCCTGCCTCAGCCTCCCGAATATCTGGTAGTACAGGTGTGTGTCATCATTCCCCAGCTAATTTTTGTATTTTTAGTAGAGATGGGGTTTTACCATGTTGGCCAGGATGTTCTCAATTTCCTGACCTGCCTTGGCCTCCCAAAGTGCTGGGATTACAAGAGTGAGCCACCACGCCCAGCTGCAATATATACCTTAAACATATTGATTGATGTCTTATGTCTCCCTAAAATATATAAAACCAAGCTGTAGTGTGACCACCTTGGGTACATGTTAGGACTTTCTGAGGTTGTGTCACGGGTATGTACTTAATCTTGGAACAATAAACTTCTAAATTGAGGCCTGTCTCAGATACTTTTTGGTTTCCAAAGGTAAGAGCCCTGGATTCTGCTGAGGCCTCTGACAAGTGCTCAAAACGTCACCTAGAATTGTCCACTGCAAGATAATAGGTAGAGATTTTGCTATTGGGTAAGGGTTGCCCTCAAGGGAATCATCCCACTAGTACTTCCAAGCTGTGTCTGGACAAGAGAGAACAAGCTCCCTTGGCATTTAGAAATTCCCGGGGCGGAAAGTAGAAAGGCACACAGGTAAAATAAGGCAGGATGTTGTCAACTGCTAGGTGAGTTAGAACTGTCCTCACAGTTGCAGTTGAAACCAGGGATGAACTAGGGATGAGGATGTAGCAATGTGATATAGTTACTACCATCAACTAAGTAAGAATAATACTTCCATTGAATAAGTATTCTAAGAATAATAAGTGCAACGGTTAATTACAATATCAGTATTAACTGAACACCTGCTTCTATGCATCTTTCATGCACTGTCTCTCTGAAACACCAAAGCAATCTAATGTTGTAGGTGTTATTATCCACATTTTACTGATGAAGAAATTAGGATGTACAGAATCCAGGCAACTTGCTTAAGGACACACCAACTAGTAAGGCTACAGAGCTAAGGATTAAGGGTTCAAAGGATACAGAATTATGGTTAACTATCTTACTAATAATCTGTTGTGTCCAAAGAATAAAGCTCAGAAATGCACCACATATCCCACTCTAAAAGGGAGATGAAAAAAGAAACCATTATAGGCATATGGTAATATAAATATAGAAAGTAAATGACCCAAAAGAGCAGAAGATTGTCATAAAATGCAGGAATGGGAATGGCTTGTTGTTATAGAATACCATTTTTGCCTGTTGGTAATATGAATATCATGTGATAATATACTAAAGTTACCTCAAGTTCAGCTGTCAGTGATGATGCAATGGCCCACTCAAATTGCCTGCATTTGTCTCCTTTAAAAGTTACTCAGCCACTATGGCTGAATGTCCTCAGCAGGAAGAAGCGGCAAGATAATTCTAGAAATAGCCAATGAATTTACACTTAAACAACTTTAAGTATATTTTAATGACAACTTAAAAATACTGCTTTAGTCTTAAAGAGAATTTATGCCCTTTCTAATAAATACTATTAAAATATTTAAAATATAGTACATGCACTAATAGACCAGAGCATCCTATAATAATTATTGTAGTAGACATGTTTCTGCAGCCTTTGCAGCCCAGCTAGTCCTCTCACAGCTCCTGCTGAAGCACATTTTTATACAGACTTGGTTATTCCAGGTGATTTCCGCAGCTTGAGTCTAAGTGAACCAGGTAGTCACCTGAACAAGACGGAACCAATCAGATGTATTTTCAGGCAATACAGAAATGTCATGCAATGAATTGTAAATCTTATAGGGAATTAGAATTAAGAAATGATGTCAAGGAAAAACTGGGATTTGGTTGTGTGAATGAAGACATAAGCAAAAATGGCCTATCTGGGAAGGAATAGCAGACAGCAGGAGTGAGAGAGATGGGGGTCTGAGATGGGGAGAGGGAGAGAGGGAGAAAGAAAAGGTATAGACTGTAATAGAGATAAGAGGAGATCTTATTCAAAGGTGGTGAAAGAAATGTTTCAGTTCTGGATGACTTCTTAGTTTTTGGCTCCAGTTTCTTGCAATACCTGGCTCCACTACTGATTCTGAGATCCATAAGGTATTCCTTTATCCAGATATTAAGTTATGGTTTTCTGCTTAGATGATCTTGAGTAGAAATTGCAATTAAATGTCCACTGACTAGGCAAAGTGAAAGGAGCAGATGCACAGAAAGAAGCAGAGCTGAAGGACCATGTGGCTCAGACAGAGAGAGAAACCAAGGACTTTCTGGTTCTGATAAGATGTGTAACATGTTTCATAGGAATCCTGTGTATCATTCCAGTGACTCCAAGGTTGCCTTCGCTAGCTTGAATGTTTCTGTTCCTAACAAGCAAACAGTTACTTTTCAGACACTGGTAATCTTCCCCTTTGTTCATGTCCTTCCGTTTTCCACTGTAAAATGTATTTATTGTCCTTTATCTTTGGCTTTTAAATCAGCATTCCCAGTTCACATTAAGGATTCAGTGACCATTCATTGATGATTTGAAAGTTGTTTCAATTCGAAAGCCAGATTCACATAAGTAAAGATAAAAAGCCCGAACCAAACATTATACATAAATAATGACATTGTAAGTCAAGAAGTTATTATAAAACACTACAAAGAATATGTGAGAAAGGCCATGTAGCAGATTATTAAATATTTGTTGAGAAATATATCACATATATGTAGTTTCTACTCCAAAAACAGGTTATAGGTTTCCACAACTGTATTTTTTGTGTTATTCTTTTTTTTCCCCCATTGTTGGTTTTATTTTAGCAGAATTCATTATGAACATCATGATTTGGGAGAATGAGAAAAATGTTTATATACGTGTGTATATGTGTGAGTGTGTTGTGTGTCTGTGTGAATACATGTACATGCATTTTTTTAAGTACCCACAATGGACTTTTTGGTAAGCAAATGTCAACATGAAGTTCACAGAGAGGCTAAATGACTTCCTGTGTGTGTTTATTTCCCGAACTGCCTGTGAGGAAGTCTAAAAAGAACAGTTTCTACCCAACAGCTTGAGAGAGTTTCAATAGGTTTTTCAAAGTTACCTCCCCACCCTGTGCCCCAAGCAAAGGATTCCTGCTGTGTGGTTTCTAAAGATTTCACTTACAACTTGCTGAATACAGAGCCTGAATGGACAGTAAAACCCACACCAAACCTCTCTTTGCGCCCTGTGTGGGGCAAGTGGTTACTTTGTTCACTTACAAAGGCCTAAAAGAGAGAGAGAGACAGAGACAAACTGCCCCTATGGTATAAGAAGCTTCTTTCAAATAAATCCTTATAAAGAGATCTAAATCATGGCATTCAAAAGGAAGAAGGCTGCACAAGGAAATGGGTAGAAACTTTTAAGTTGTTCTCATACCCCGTCACCCCAGAGGAACAGAAAATACGTCTTCTCTTTTTTGACGTTATCTTTTATAACATTCCTCAAAGATGAGTCTTTTGCTTGGTCTCCGTAGATTTGCTTCTCGGAGGAAAGTCAGACTTTTCTGTTATTGTTGCTCCCTTGACGTGGGATTGTCTTTATTTTTCCAACATCACTTGTTTTATGGCTTGTAAACACAAAGTATTTGAGTGAGCTTTGCTTATCAGAGGCCCTTTTAATAAAATAATCATAAAACATGGTGCTTTCTGGCACTTAATTTTATTGTTATTGTCAAGCTTCAAAACTTCAAAGGGTGGAATGTGATAGAACATTTTTTGTGCAGTAGTCGTCATGTTTTAGGGCCCTTGCCAGTCGTGCTGTGCTTCCAGATCTCCCACTGAAGACTGTCCCTAGACAAGCAAGGTTATACCAGGTGGCCCCGTCCACTTGCATCTGATTGGATTAGAGAGTCTCCTGATCTGCCCTGAGTCCTCACATGCTGTCTCCTAAAAATCGGTCATTGCCACTCAGTGACTAGTACATCTCTAATAGGACACGATGAGAAGCAGCTCTGTCCTCTATTAAATATTAATGATTACAGCAAGGGTTTCTGGCATGAATGTGAATGGAGTGGTAATTTCAAATTGTGCCAGTTGCTTTCACACAATTCGCTGGGAAAGGATAGGTAGGTGTTCGGCTTAAAGCCTAGACACGAATTTTGACCATGCCCATTTCTACTTAGTGATCCCAAGTCAGTCATTCCAAAACTCTGCCCTCTCCCCTCTGCTGAAAATCCTTGGCTCATTGGGTTACTGTGGAGGTTAAAATAAAATGAGATATGTGAAAATCTGGTACTACATCATATCCCATAAAACCATGTTGAAAAAGAGAACTGTTGAGAAAAGTGGCTCAGAGCACAGGTTCTGGGGGCTGACTGCTGTGATCAGCATGATGCTGCTTACCTCCAGCTCTCTAATTTTGACAAACTCCCGTACCCTTCCTGTGCCTTAGTCTCTTTATCTGTAGAACTGGACTAATAGAACCCGCCATCCAAGATTGCCATTGGAATTAAATAAGTTAATAAAGCATTTAATAGAGTTTCTTGCACTCATTAGATGTTACTAACAACTATTATTGAATTTAAAAGCTACTATTATTTTTCATTCTTAAAACAATATAAACATACAACCTTGTTTAGGGAGAGAAATTTATGAAAGTCTTGTCTCCTCTCCTTTCCTGCTTCCTTCCGTTTCCCGCTCCATCCTCTCTCGATTTCCCTCCTTCTGTCCTTCCCCTCCCCTCCCTCCCTACCTCCCTTCCTTCCTTCCCTCCTTCCTTCGTTCCCTCCCTCCCTCCATCCATCCATCCCTCCTTCCTTTTTTCCTCTTTCTTTCTAAATGAAAAAAAAAATCAACATAGCATAGGCTAATTTCTATTTGGTTCTAATAGTTATTTTTCTTTTCCATACTAAAAGTCACTAGCTAATTTCTGGCTCAGTGCACATTCAATGAGCCCAAGCACACTCCTGCTTCTGCATGAGTGTGTTGGAAGTTAAAGTCATATAGAACATCCCTGGAGGACAGTCCCACAGCCCCAGGGTGACTGTGACTGAAATGGGCCGATTCCCCAAAACGAAATTAGCCTATAAAAATGACAATAAGATAAATGGGAAACAATTCTTACAGGTCTTTTAATAGTTTTAACATCAAGCAGTAAGCTAGTTTATCTGTTTTATGAGGAATTTCAATGCTAGACCATAAATGACGCTAGGGCAGGAGTTAATAATCTTATCTCTGCACCTAATACCATGTCTAGTACATGATGCTCTGAAAGAATCATCCACCTATTCATTCATTAAACACTTATTTAATGGGGCTTACGATGGGCAGATACTGTGTAGAAGCCACGAGTACAACCATGAAAAAGAAAGACACAGACTCTGCTTTTATAGCTATTAATAATTAACTAGCAAGGCAGACATTTTAATAAACAGAAAAGTGGTGATATATTTGATATTTCTGTGGATCTTGAGTTCAGTAGAAAGCTCTGTCCTAGAGATTTAGAAGTCATCAGTAACTAAAACCATGCAAATGGACTGAGTTGAGAAGGCAGGGAGCTTAAGGCTATCACCAAATTTATTAGTATAAGCTTAAGGTGATGAGCTAATTCAATTAGGCCCAGTATCCAAAAAATTAATTCCCATCAGCCAAAGACATAAGGAGTGGCTTATTAGTGGAGAATTCTGTAACATTACTGTTTCCATGCTGCAAAGTATGGCAATGTACCATGAGTAGTTTGCCCTTGGCAAGCTCCTTCTAATATTAGTAACACTTACTGAATCTCTACTTCAAAGGGTACAGATTATTGGGAGTTTTCATTCTCAAGCACAGAATATATTCTCTTCCAATCATGAAAATCATTACAGACTAAAAAACCGTTTTGAGTATCAGAGAAATAAGGACAGAGTCACCACTAAATCTTAGTAACAAATGATAATCATCACCCAAGAACTATCCTATTCACCACAAAACTTTAGTTGCAATAACCCCCTCCTGTATCCTCTCCAAGGATTCTTGCCAGAAGTTATGTGGCTTCAACATTGTTATGATTTGTGTTGTGGAATGTTATTATGCATTTGTTACATATTACCTCATCAGTTATTGAATAACAGGCATTAATTGTCAACGTAACAGGTGAGCAGTACAGCACTAGATCTTGCAGAAGGCATAAGAGGGTGATGGATACTCATTCTAAGTAAACTTTTATCTATTGGAATACATCAA
The DNA here is from genome assembly GCA_004027715.1 of Plecturocebus donacophilus. Lineage (NCBI taxonomy): Eukaryota > Metazoa > Chordata > Mammalia > Primates > Pitheciidae > Plecturocebus > Plecturocebus donacophilus. The sequence goes on along the minus strand of PVKP010035548.1, from coordinate 14,672 downwards.
TAGACATGTAATAAATATGTATGGAAAGAACTTTCTCTGCTCACCTGTTGTTACTAAATTTTACTAATTTCAGATGTTCTACTGACATGTGAGCTAGTCTGTGAAGTACTGCCCAATTTCTAGCATTTCAGCATATTTTATTTTTCCTTTGTCTTTATTATTACATCATTTTGGAATTTACATATTTTGGGGGTTTTTGTGACAGATATATCTAAGTTCAAAAGCATTAAAATATGTGTTTATGCATGCACTTAACTCTTACTCTATTTCTTACATACACACACAATTCAGAATCTTTTAGACCAGGGCTTGGCAATTTGTTTCACTACAAAGGGTCAGATGGTAAATATTTTAGGCTATATGAACTACACAGTCTCAGTAGCAAGTATTCAATCCTGCCATTGTAGCATGAAAACAGGCATAGACAATCTGTTTTAAAAAATGGGAGTGGCTGCATGCCAATAAAACTTTATTTACAAAAGCAGGCAGTGGGTTGGATTTGGCTTGCTGGAGTTTGCCAAATTCTGTTCTATACTGTCAACTTTTTAAATTTGTCATTGTACTTTCCCCAGCAACAAGCATAATGTTATGGAAATAGAAGCTGGGGAAAGAAACGGCTTTGAATCAATCCATACGTTTCTTTATGCCTATTGCAGAAAGTAATTGAAGTTGAACTTCAGAGGAAAGGATCATCAAAATAGTAGGTCTTTAAAACAGTATGAATAGTGATATTGATGAGAGTAATGGGGAAAAGGGAAATTGCTTTCTTCCTTCTAGATCTACCAGTATAACTACAGAATATCCAATTAGATATATCTTAAGGAAACAAAGAGGAATAGGTATAAAGTTAGAGAATTGTTGGTTGAAGAAGTATAGTTTTGACAATATAGATGCAGCATTCATTGTATATATCTCAGTTATATTGTACTGTGTTACATGGTCATGAACCGCATAATAAAGTTTCAGTTAAGCACAGACCATACATATCCAGCGGTCCCACAGAATGTTGTAGCCATCACAACGTCAGGGAGCAATGCATTACTCCGGTGTTTGTGGTGATGCTGGTGAAAACAAACCTACTGCACTTCCAGTTGTATAAAAATATACACGCAATTGCGTATAGTACCTAATACTTGATAATGGTAGTAAACAACTATGTTATTGAGTTATATATTTAATATACTATATTTTTATCATTATTTAAGAATGCACTTCTTCTACTTACAAAAATAGCTGTAAAACAGCTTGAGGTAGGTCTTTCAGGATGTTGTCCAAAAGAAATCACAGTTACTATAGGAGCTAACAGTAATGACTGACCCTGAAGACCTTCCAGTGGGGAGATGAGGAGGTGGAAGGTGGTGATATTGATGATCCTGATCTTGTATAAGCTTAGGCTAATTTGTATGTTTGTGCCTTTGTTTCTAACAAAAAGTTTTCTCAGTAAAAAAATAATTTAAAAAATTTAAAAATAGGCCGGGCATGGTGGCTCATCCCTGTAATCCCAGAACTTCGGGAGGCTGAGGCAAGTGAATTGCTTGAGGTCAGGAGTTTGAGACCAGCCTGGCCAACATAGTGAAACCCTATCTCTACTAACAATACAAAAATTAGCCAGGCATGGTGGTGGGCATCTGTAGTCTTAGCTATTTGGGAGGCTGAGGCAGAAGAATCGCTTGAACCTGGGAGGCAGAGGTTGCAGTAGCCTGAGATTATGTCACTGCACTCCAGCCCAGAGCACAGAGTGAGTCTCTGTCTCAAAAAAAAAAAAAAAGAAAGTTTAAAAGAGAAAAAAGTATATAGAATAAGAACATAAAGAAAGAAAATAATTTTCTATGGCTATACAATGTTTTTAAGCTGAGTGTTATTACAAGAAAACCAAAAAGTTAAAAAAATTAGAAGTTTATGAAGTAAAAATATTCAAGCTAAAGTTAATTTATCATTAAAGAAAAAATATTTTAAAATAAATTTAGTGAAGCCTACATGTCCAGTGTTTATAAAGTGTACAGTAGTGTACAGCAATGTCCCAGGCCTCGATATTCACTGACCACTCACTCACTGACTCACTTAGAGCAACCGTAGGCTTGTAAGCTAGCTGCATTCATGTAAGAGCCCTATACAGGTGTGCCATTTTTTGTCTCATATGATATTTTTACTGCACTTTGCTTATATTTAAATATGTTTAGGTATGCAAATACCATCATACTAATGTGTTATAATTGACAGTATTCAATACAGTAACTTACTGTACAGGTTTATAACCTAAAAGCAGTAGGTTATACCATACATCCTAAGCATGTGGTTGACTATACCATCTAGGTTTGTGTAAGTACCCTCCATAATAATCATGGGACAAAACAGCCTAGCAACTCATTTCTCAAAATGTATCCTTGTTGTTCAGTGATGCATAACACTCTCTCTCTAGCTTTCTGTGTGTGTGTATGTGTGTGTGTGTGTGTGTGTGTGTATAACACATATACGTATCATACACACACATGTGGAAACATATAGAGTGAACAAGAGAAAGAGAAAAAAGTAAAATGTATGAGAGATAAACAGAGCACTTACCTTTCCTCAGCACTTTGCAAACATTATAAATTCATTGTAACAACAATGTGCATGAAGTGTATATTAAGGACTCTAGGGCTTGGGCTAGCAATTAGAAAAACTCAGTTTCAAAAGTAAGTATCTCTAACCTCAGTGCATATGATTTTCAGTCCCTTTGCCAAATTGCCTTCTACTCAATCAATAAACGTCAGAAGTAACCAGAAGAGTCCAGAAAGACACCTGGAACAAATGAGACAGTTTTTAGTTATGGGACAGGGCCCTTAAGAGTCCTGCTTCCACTTGGGGATTTATTATATGGGGGAATAAGCCATTATCTGTGATTGTGCAGTGACATTCTGAGAAGTCCTTTGCAGTGGCTTTTCTGATGACATTCTATGCAAACTGGTTGACTAGTCACAGTTTTCTAATTCTTTGACCCCCCCCCGCCACACACACCAATCCAGTCTTACTCTCAACCTCTGTAGTTTCTACTGACATCATGAGGAAAGTATCTGGCATGAAAGGCATCCACCTTCTGCAAACACACTAACGGCTGATGGAAGGTAAGTCAGTAAGAGGCTGCTTCTAGAACATCTGCCTTGAAGTTGCAAATATCAACATGACTGTTAACTGTTATGGGATGACCGAAGCTTAAATGAGGAGCTTTAGAGTGGATATCTGCTTCAAAAATAAACTAGCAATTGTTTGAATGTTGAAATAAAACTGACAGCAGAATTTCAGTGATGCTTCAGTCACTGCATATGTAGCAGATGGTGTCTCTGCCAGCAAGGAGGGAACATGGCAGAAAAGAAACTAAGAGATGAATTGTCAGTTCTTGGAGCAGCATTGAGCCATCCAAGTAAAGTGGCTGAGAAATGCCTAGACATTGAAAACACTTCTTTTAAAGTTACTATGTACTAAAAATGGGTAGGGATTCTTGTATCTCCATAGTCAGAAAACTGCCAATTTTGCAAGATGTTTCGCAGCCTATACATCAGTAACCCTTTCAGGAAGAAGCTTTGATTTGCTGCATTGATTCTAAAGATTTTTATGTTTTCTTTTTTGGGATGTCTAAGTAAATACTGCAAAATGGGTTTCACAGTCATAAGAGAAAACATATGTGGCCCAATTAAAGAAGCTAATCTCACATTTCCTGTCAAATCGGAAGTCCCGGCTTTGTAGGATGTAATCCATAAAATTAAAAAAAAAATCAAAGAATCCTTAGTAACTCATGGTTCAGATTAGGCAGGGAATACAAGTTTATTTGTGTAAGTTGAAATTTAGCCTTTAAATTAAAAAGTGGTATATATTTAGTCTGACAGAAAACCTTACTAAGATAAATACTATGTGTGTTATGTGTATGCATGTCTTGACATTTTTGTTTCTTCCAGAAGCTTCACGATAGGAAAATATACAATTTAGGTAAATTACATTAAAGCACTGAACTGGTAAACTTTCTAATTCCCCACCCCCATCTCATCACTATTTCCACCATCAACTGGGAATCTAGCCATTCCAGGGTATCAGTAAGAACTACAGGTTTTTCAAATGCTGCACATTCTCATAAATGGGAACTGAACCTTGGGTACACATGGACATAAAATGGGAATGACAGACACTAAGACCACAAGAGAAGAAAAGGAGGCACAGGGGGAAGGGTTAAAAAACTACCTATTGGGTATTGTGCTTACTACCTGGATGATGGGTTCAATTACTCCCCAAACCTCAGCACCATGCAAAATATCCTTGTAACTATCCTCTATATCTACTGCCTAAATCTAAAATAAAGATTTAACTTAAAAAACTGTGTAAAAAAGACAAATGAGCCAACAAGTCAGGGAAAGACATGGAGCAACATTAAATGCACGTTGATCAGTGAATGAAGCCAGTTTGAAAAGGTTATGTTCTATATCAAACTATGTAACACTCTGGAAAAGGCAAAACTATAGAGACAGTAAAAAGAATGTGATTGCCATGAGTTCAGGGAAGAGGAAGAGAAGACAATTGAATAGGTAAAGCTCAGCAGACTTTTAGTGCAGTGAAACTATTCTGTATGATACTTTAAGGGTAGATACATAACATTGTGCATTTCTCAATACCCATAGAATTGTACAGCACAAGTGTGAACCCTAGTGTAAGCTATGAACTTTAGTTAATAATGCATTGATACCAGCTCATCAAAGCTAACAAATGTACCGTACTAACACAAGATGTTAAAATAGGGGAAAGTACTGGAAGAAGGAGGGAGGTATATGGGAACTCTCCATACTACTTGCTCAAGTTTTCTGTAAGCCTACAACTGTTCTAAATTTTTTAAAAAGAACTATAGGTTTTGTGTCCACATATGTTTTTGTAAAGGCATCTGAAGTCAACTTTATAAACTTTTTATTTCAAAATAAGATTTTTTTAAAGTCAGGATTTAAAATTGTGATTTTACACACAAAAAAGCAACAGTTATGAGTAAAAACCAAAGTTCTTATGACGGCTTTCAAGGTCCAACCTTATCTGTGTCTCCTGCCTGAATCTCCCTCTGTTCTCCTCATCAATCACTCTATCTCAGCCATAGGGGACCCCTTACTGTCTCAAATACATATTGTCCTGCTCTTGCCTCAAACATGGCACTTGCCATTCCTTAATCCTAGAAAAAGCTTTCCCTCCAAAAATCTCACAGCTGTGTTTAAAGGTCACATGGCGAACAGCTGCCCCACATCACCCCACATGAAGAACATCATGCTTATCTGCTCCTGCACTGTGTATCCCCTTATCCTGTGGGGGAGGTGGAATTCTAACACAGCCTCTGTGATCCCCACCCCTTTGTGTCCATGCTCCACCTCATCCCCAGGGATGTGAAGATGATGGACTTCACTTCCCTGATTAGGTTATGCTACAAGGCATCGTTGAGTTTAAGAAAGGAGATTCTCTGTGTGGGCTTGAACTAATCATTTGAATCTTTTCACTCTCCATTTACAGGTCAGAGAAAATCAGAACGTCAAAACAGCAGATAGATTTTACTGCTGGCTTCAGAGAAGCAATTGCCATGTTGTGGAGAGGACCACATGATGGAAAATGGGGGTCAGCTTCTAAGAGCTGAGAACATCCCCCTGGTAGGTAGCCAGTAAAGAAACAGGGATCTTATTCCTTCAAAAACAAAAAACTGAATTCAGCCAATAAGCTAAATAAGCCTGGAGGAGGTCCTCGAGCCTCTGATGACATAGCAGCCTTGGATGACACCCCAAATTTGACTATGTGAGAGCCTAAGTAGAGAATCCAGGGATATCCTGCAGGATTCGTGACCAAAATAAACTTTTAGAAAATTTGTGTTATTTTGAGCAGCTAGGTGGACTTTTCTAGAGAGGTGACAATTTATTACACAGCAATAGAGAATAAATAAAACCTTTTAATTTTTTACAAGGCACTTATCTCGCTTGGCGTAGTATCTACTACTTCTTTATTTATTTATTATCTGTCTCCCCTCACTGGAATGCATGCATTATGAAGACACAGACTTTATTAGTTTTGTCCACTATGGTATCCTTACCTCCTAAAACAGTGTCTACAACATAAGAGGCTCTTACGGAATATTTACTAAATAAATGAAGGGGACTTGCACCTGGGGAGAGTGGATGCTTTCTTCAAGAAAAAAAAAAAAAAAAGGAAAGGCAGAATCCCTAGCACTTGGTGATACCCAGAAAAAAATGGGAGGGTCACTTCCCAGAGGATAGGCTATTGTCTGGTTACACATTTCAGCATTCCTGCTCTCTTTTCTCACTGTCCATAGAAATTAAGCTGAAACATATCTTTTCCAGAAATAAGACTCATCTGTATCTCTAGAGCAGGTGTGGGGAAACAGATAGGACATTTACTGAAGGGCTCATAGGCGATCTCATGAAGAAACCTGAACCCCTAACTACAATGCAACTAAAACCTACAGTGAGATGTCACCTCACAATCACTGGGATGGCAACTGTTTAAAAACCAAAAACAAACATAAAAAAACCACACAAGTGTTGGTGAGGCTGTGGAGAAGCTGGTACACCTGTACACTGTTGGTAAAGAATATAAAATTGTATAGTCATAATGTAAAGCATTAGGGCGTTTCCTCACAAATATTAAAATAGAATTACCATTTGATTCTGCAATCTCACTTGTAGATTTAAATCCAAAATAATCAAAAGTAGAGTCTTGAAAAGACATTTGTACATCCATGTTTACAGCAGCATTCATACTAACTAAAATGTGGAAGCAACCTAACTGTCCATCAGTGGGTGAATGGAGAAGTAAAATAATATTCCATCATTCATAAATGAAATATTATTCAGCCTTAAAGAAGAATATTCAGATATATGCTATCATATGGATGAAGCTACAAGATATCATACAATGAGAAAAAAGCTAATCACAAAAGGACAAACACTGGATGATTGCACTTATATGAGGTACTCAGAGTCATAAAAAATATAGCAAAAGTAGAATAATAGTTGCCAGGAGCTGGGGGGAGAGGAATAGGAGATTATTGTTTAATGGGTATAGAGTTTCAGTTTTGCAAGATAAGAGTTCTGGACATGGATGGTGGTGATGGTTATACAATATATAAATTTTATACTACCAAACTTGATATATCAGGATGGTTAAAATGATAAATTTTATGTTATATACAATTAAAGATTTAAAAAAATAAACCCAACTATAAATTGCTAAATATTTTTGTAAACCCAGTAGCAAGAATGACACTTAAAACCAAAACAAACAAACAAAAACAAAAACCAGCACATACCTAGAGAACAATATACTGATAGGGAATTCAAGGATAAAACCATTACAGTTGGCAAATGGATAGCTCATATAGATTATGGGATAAACTATCCAAAAGATGAAACCTTAGAAACCTCAAGCACACAATGTAATTGAAATGAATTTTTAAAATCAAAAAGATGAAAAATGTTACAGTCAAGAGGTACATACCTATATAATTATAATACAAAATTTATTTTACCTCTAAGAAACTGTCAGATTAAATAGGCCCCCAACATGTAGTGCTATAGAGAATTAGAATGTAAGAAGAGACGAGACACAAATTTACATACATGTATAATACTTTGTTCTCTAAAAATTGGATATGCATTCTTTCTTAGGAAATATAATTGTTAACTAAAACTGTGTCTTAGGGTACCAACAGAAGAGGTCATACAAGCCATTCTCAGAGGTCACAATGGAAAGAATATAGAAATACATAAAAGATCTCTTCCCTTTCCCCCCAAAATCTGGTCTTCAACCAAATAAAATATAAAGAAGGAATGAATGAAAGCAAAATTATGGAATACATACTTGAAAAACATACAATTTAATGAAGTTGAAAGTTAGTTTTCTGATAAGCTCACTAAAATAGAGAAAAGAATATTTGAAATTACAATCCTTGAAAGAAAAAAGAAGGCTGAAAGAAACTAACTTTAGGAAAAAAGAAAAAAGACACCAAGAAGCCAACTTTAGAGAGAAATAACTGTACATTAAAGGGATGATTTAAAGAAAAATAAAAAGGCAAAGGGAAAAAAAAGGAAAATAATGTTTAAGTTTAAGCTAACATATTAGACAATGTTCTTTGGATAAAATACTCTTACCATCATTGACTCCTAAAGGAAAATGAAAAGGAAGTCAAGCTCTACCTTTAAAAGTATTACGAAATCCAAACAGACTCAGGGCTGGCTTTCATTAAAGTTTAATGAACATGCTATCTACCTCACAGATATATACATATACTCATGCATACATACACATTGTGTTCCACAGCACACCAATTCCTAGTCATTGTATTTCCATAAGAGAAATATACCACACATGAACCAGGAAGCACATATGATAATTTTCATTGAAATATTATTTTTAATAGCACAGATTATATACAATCTAAATTCAATGAGTTTGGAAAATTAAATAACTGACTTCTGTGGCAGACTGTGTTAGCTACCAATTCATTCTTCTTCCTTATGAGCTGAACAGTTTTGTTTCAGCAATATATGCAGTCTTAATGACATATCATTATGGGGCTGATCCAATGAAAACTGTGTTTCCCCTTGCTGGATGTTCAGGTCCCCACCCTCCCTTGCAGCTGGTGTGGAACTGACACAGTTTTGGTAAGATGCCATAGGAAGTATGTGGAAAGATACTGCACTTTCTAGTAAAAGAAAAGCTATTTTGTCCTGGTCTCCTTGCTCTTGCTTTTAAATGCAGTATGAACAGAGCCTAGAGCCGAGGCAGACAAAAAACCAGGAAAGAGCCAACATGTGAGGATGGTTAGGACAGATAAAAAGAATATGGGTCCCTGAACAACATTGCCAAGCCACTGTCCCAGCCCTGAACATGTTATCTTCAGTTATTGTGTTAGTAAAATAACAAATGTCTATGTTGTTTGATACATGGGTAGAGGAAGTTTGGGTACTTTCAGATAGATGTCTCCATTAAACATTCTGTGGAATATTATGTGGTTGTCAAAGGGAATCATATAAATCTGTATTTTCTGATATGTTGCTAATTGTTAAAAGCAAGGTATAAAGTCACATATATATAAATGTATATATTATAAAAACATGAGGGTGTATATCTCTCTATATATCTATATCTATATAAATGCTTAGAGAAATGTCTGAAGTCTATACACCAAACTGATAATTGATAACACTGGTGTCTAAGGAGAGGGAACAAATTGGAGATGAAAGTGTAGATGGGGATATAGTCAGTGTAATTATAATTTCTTGTATGGCTAAAAGTAGAGATATAAAAAGTCAAGCGAAATAAAATAATTTCAAATAAAATCAGTGAACAAAATGCAAAACATGCATTTTGTTGACGTCAAAGTCTTACCAACCTGCAACAAATGGTCAGAAACTCTGAATAAGTCATGAAGGCAAAGTATTTTCAGGATCTATTAATATTTTAAATGTGTGGAGGGAACCAGGCATGGTGGTTTATCCCTATAATCACAGCACTGTGGGAGGCCCAAGCTGGAGAATGGCTTGGAAGCCAGGAGCATGAGAGCAGCCTAGCCAGCAAAGCAAGACCCTATCTCTGCATAAAAGTTTTAAAAATCGCCAGCCACGGTAGTGTTTTCCTGTTATCTCAGCAACTGGGGAGGCTGACGCAGGAGGATCTCTTGAGCTCAAGAGTTCAAGACTGCAGGGAGCTATGATCAGGCCATTGCACTCCAGCCTGGGTGACAGAGCAAGACTCCATCTTAAGAAATAAATTTTAAAAACATTAAATTAAAAATATAAAATGTGTGGAGGATGTTGTATATGTATGGAATATTTATACATTTTTAACTATCCTGTGGAAAATAAATTTGTTTATGCTAACAAAACAAAGGTATGGACAAATATACCTCCTAACCATATAGAGGTATAAGGGAAATAGATGCCTTCAACACAGAAGGATTTATTTCTCCACAGATATTGTCACAAAAAATCTTATGTTGTCCTGTTGATGTGGTGAGTACATTGTGAAAGAGAGGTAAAGTGTTGCCTTAATCCATATACACTCTCCCACAAATGGCAACCCACAGTATTTTCTTGAATCCACCGCAAGATAGCAGATGGTGATGGTACAAATTACAGAAAATTGTTAAGACATTGTATGTTGAATACATTAGAACATTTATTCACAAGATTAATTATGGAGCTAGACAGACATTAGCAAATAGACAAGAGAAAAAGATATGTTTAAAAATGAGATTCAAATGAGATAGAAAGACAATTAACGTGATAAATCAGCAAAGTCAGACAATAACTTCATGAAAATATAGGAAACTTTAATTTATGCAGGACAGAATATCAGTTATTTTTCTAGTTTTGTACCTCAGCACTGAGGACGAGATGTTTATTCAATATTCGTTGTGCATCACTATGTGCCAAAGATTGTGCTGGGTGCTTGGAACTCCAAAATGAAAACACACAGTCTTTATTCTTATGAAATTACATCTCGTTGTTATATCCGAGTAATATTAGAGTGAAAAGAATTTTACTAGAAACAAGCAAGGTAGAGAAAGTGACCCAATTTGGGAATAGTTAACACTGTCAAAGGAATAAATAAGTAAAAAAGGTGATATAGGACAAATATGGTGGTGTGGGATACAATTAGCCATGTTTAGGGAACTGAGAGAAATCAGGTTTGATTGATACACAAGTGAGAAGGAGGCATGATGAGGTCTGCCTGTAGCTAGAGCTAAACTCAGAAAGGCTGGTAATGCAAATGAAAGCGTTTGTCCTGTGTCCTCAAATGTTAGGAGGTAATTGCACTGACATGGTGATACTTACATTTGGAAACGTTAGACCTGCATGTTACTCCAGCATGAGCGGATAAGAGGAACTGAAGAGGGATTAACTGGAGACAAGGAGACCAGTTAAAAAGCTGTTGCAATGATCTGAGCAAGCAATGATGGCAGCTTCAATTCATGCATATGTCAGGTGCTTAAAAAACATTCGGTGAATAAGATAATTTGAATATTTTCTTCTCTCCTTTCCTTACCTTAAAGTGAATATGGCAGCACTTTAAGGTAAGGAAAGGAGAGAAGAAAGAAGAAAGGAGAAAAGAGAGAATGGAGAAAAGACACATAAAATGAGAAAGAGAGCCTGTCCATGGCATAGCCTTTCTAATGTTAACAAAGGTTAAGAATTTGAGACTGCAGAATCTCCAACTTTTCTCAGTGCACACCATCTTCTTTCCTGGTTTTCTTATGTTTGTTTGTTCATTTATTTTTATTTTTGAGACAGTCTTGCTCTGTCACCCGGGATGGAATGCAGTGGTGCGATCTCGGCTCACTGCAATCTCCACCTCCCGGGTTTAAGAGATTCTCCTGCCTTAGCCTCCTGAGTAGCTGGGATTACAGGTGCCTGCCACTATGCTCAGCTAATTTTTGTATTTTTAGTAGGCATGGGGTTTCACCATGTTGCACAGGCTGGCCTCAAACTCCTGACCTCAAGTGATCTGTCTGCCTTGGCCTCCCATAGTGCTGAGATTACAGGCATGAGCCACCATGCCTGGCCACGTATGTTCTTTTAGTACCTTTTTTCTCCTTAATTCTCCTGGAAATCTTTGCTTTTCTTTTTTTTTAGCAGTCTTATTTCTATATTAGTGACTGCTTCAAATTATCCTTTTCCAGCAGCTCTTCACACATTCACAATGACTTGTCTCTTCTGAAAACAATACTAGTTATTCTTGATTATATTATGCATTTCATTTTTTTCTAGCTATTTTATGTGTTTCCACTGCCTTTCTAATTAATGTTATACTTTCTAGAGGTTAGGGATTTCCAATATTTTGAGGGCATTTTGATACCTAGCAAAGTGTTGAAACCAGAGGACGAACAAATTTAAGACATATAAGGAAGCTAAACTCACCTAATAAAAATTTCTTGTGTTATAAATGAGAAAACTCTTACTCAGAGATATTAAAGATCTTACCTACGATCACACTGCAGAGATTTACCAACATGGAATGCATTCAATCCAGAATTTTTTGAGAGCCTACTATGTTCCATGGCATTATTGTAGAATTTTTATATCAAAGAACAAAAGAAGATCATCTGGATTTTTAATCTGATTGTACTTCCCACAAACTTTATTTCATTGGAAAGGCAAGAAAATAAATTTTGTAGCAGAGGCTGCTAGCCCATTAGGCAAATCTAAGTATTTATGTTCCACTGAGATCCTAATGAAAGATATAAGAGGGAAGACTGATAAATGAAAATGTAAGAGATATTATACCTGAAAATTCCAGCTCTTTACTAATGAGTAGGAGAAGATATGTGCTAGATGTACCAGAAAAGGAATGGATTCTGAATACTGTAAAAAAGTGATCAAGATTCAGCTCATGGAAAGCTCTGAAGTGAGGAAAACAAAGAGTGTACTGCAAACCCTATAACACTCAAAGGAAATACTCTCTCTCCTGAAAGCAACAGTTAAACTAATTGCAAAGAACTTCAGGTCTTGCACTTGAATTAAATATTCATAGAACTCCATTTATGTGCTGCATTTAGAAGTTAAGAGACTTTAAAAACCCTTCTGCATTCCCAATAGTCAGCTAATCCATTAGAAATGTGATACTCACTCTAACCCACAGAAACAGAGTGCCAGCCCCGGCGGCCAGCTGAGCTTGGGAGCTTTTTCAAGAGCTGCAGGCAGGGGCTTGAAGATGCTAAGTCATTCTGGCAGCAAATCTCTGGCCGTTCTCACAAGTGAGGTTTATCACCAAGCAGTTAAGTAAAAGAGAGGGATATATACTAAGAGGAATTATGTTAAGGGGGGAGGGCAATGTTTCATAGTGACAAAGACATTTTTTAAAAATTTGGTAATGGCAATTGATTCATATCAGTCTATGGGAAAAAAGGAACTAGTACTCAAGAAATTTAAACATTTAAGTTGAATTTGGTTATAAATGTGGTTACACAAGATTATGATATTATACAGACAAGTGTTTCTTTTTCCGTATTACCCATTTTGCATTTGCTAGAATAAAAGTCATTAAACTACAGGCTTGTGGGCCACATTCATACTGCCACCTGTTTTTGTAAATAAAGGTTTATTGAAACACAGCATGTCCATTTGTTTTGTATTATCAAGTAGATGCAACAGAATTGGCATGGCCCACAGAACTGAAACTATTTATAGTTTGATACTTTCAAGAGAATTTGCTGATGCTTGCTTTAAAACATATCAATGATACAAATAAAGTTCAAATCTTTACTTGTACTAAGCCACATGTGGCTTCACTGTACTTAAATGTATTAATAAAAACATCTACACACACATATTATTAGGAAGGTAAAACTGATGATAAAACATTCAAGAGAATTCAAAATTCAGTGAAGTTTCTTGCAACCTGCTTTGCCTGGAAGGGCACAAATGGAAGAAGTTTTTTGATCATTACAATGTAATCCTTGCTGAGTAACAGTGTTTTCTATCCTGTTTCCTTGAATATCCTACCACTTGTCAGCATTTTCACAACTTACTGGTAGAAATCACATTTACTCTCATGATTCCTTCTATCCAAAGCAGGTAGGTTAAAATAGTTCATGAGAAAAAAAGAAACTGCTTAGGTTAAATGTTTGTTATATACCAGATGGGTTGGAGAGCTTGAGGGAAACAATCCTTCGAAACCTCTCCTGCTGTCCTCCGAGTGCTTTATTATTTACTCAGAGTAAGTCTTCCATGGCACTTAAGAAATACATATGTTGCTTCATTTATTATTTACCTGACATGTTGTTAGCAACTAGAGTTGGAAACCAGTGAGAGCACAATTTCTTAAGGAAAGACCAAGCAAAGGGAGCAGAAGACTCGGGCCAACGTGGTCACTAGGTACACAAGTCTTACTGGAGTTTTTCAACTCAGATCCCTTTGGCAACAATGTGAGGTAGAAATAAATAAACACTGGGTTTCACTGTATATATGGATCTTTCCTGGCATGACAGAATGAAAGGGAACAACACTGAATAGGCAAGCCAACCACATTCTCCCCAGGAAAGAAAGAAGTGCTCAAAGAAATATGTGGGCCTTTGCACCTCTGGGGAGTCATCTTTTTAGATAATCTGACAAGAGCCATCTCAGTCATCTCTTAGGCAGAGGGAATGTAACTTTTTATAAACAGTAAACTTTTTTAACCTGAACTTACTTTTCTTTAATTACAAACAGATCACATATCACATTTCTAAGCTTGGTCCAGTGTGGCATTTATTGAGCTCTACTGTATGCTAATTATGTGGTGTCAAAGACGCATAAAGTATGGAACCTTGCTCTTGATAAGTTTATCATGAAGATGGCCGCATAGGAGCAGCTCAGGATTGCAGCTCCCAGTGAAAGTGCAGAGGCTGCTGCAGGTGATCCCCAGGAAACAGGGCCTGGAGTGGACCTCAGCAGTCCTACAGCAGAGAGGCCAGACTGTTAGAAGCAAAACTAAGAAACAGAAATAACTTCATCATCAACAAACTAGACATCCACTCAGAGGCCCAATCTGAAAGTCAGCAACTACAGAGACGACAGGAGGATAAATACACAAAGATGGGAAGAAACCAGCGCAAAAAGGATGAAAACACCTGAAACCAGAACACCTCTCCTCCAACAAGGGATCTCAACTCCTCCCCAGCAAGG
>PVKP010035547.1:0-23216 GCA_004027715.1 Plecturocebus donacophilus | reverse complement strand
CTGACTTTCAGACTGGGCCTCTGAGTGGACGTCTAGTTTGTTGATGATGAAGTTGTTTCTGTTTCTTAGTTTTCCTTCTAACAGTCTGGCCTCTCTGCTGTAGGACTGCTGAGGTCCACTCCAGGCCCTTCTTCCTGGGGATCACCTACAGCAGCCTCTGCACCCTCACTGGGAGCTGCAGTCCTGAGCTGCTCCTATGTGGCCATCTTGGATCCTGGTCCTCGCCAACATTCTTAACTGCAGTCTCCTGAGACCCAGAACAAAACAATCAGCTAAGCTGCTTCTGAATTCCTGACTCACAGAAAAGGTGTGAGGTGTTAAACGTCTGTTGTTTTAAGCTGCTGGGTTTTGAGTTAATCTGTTACACAGAAATTGATCACAGTTACAGGCTCTGACACATCAAAGCTATACAGCAAATCCATATTTTCTCTGATAACTGGAAATAGAAAAAAAGAAATAACTTCTGGCTGCAAAATCATGGCCTCCTGGACTACTTCTCCCCACCGGTGCCATTGCTGTGTGTGAGGGATGCTTTCTAGAGCAAAAGTGGAGATCCGCCTGCCTACCTGTCGTTACCCATGTGCTGGAAGGGGCAGGATAAAGTGATGTGGCCCAAATTAGGAAAACTGGGGATAGGAACAGAGAGGAAGAGAACAGGAGAACAGGCTGCCTGCCTGGGGCCGTGGAAAGTGGTCCCATTGCACCTTCCTGCTTCCGCCTCTCTAGTATACAGAGATCTGCCCTCAAATAAGCGAGGAATCTGTGTCTTTGCCAAAGGTGGCATCCACAAGGGCCTTCCACCAAGCCCTCACCAAACGCACATCAAGATAAGTGTTCATGACGGATCATTGAAGGCTCTGTCATTCATCACCTTCTGGATCGCGGCGAGCAAATGCTTTCTGTAAACAATCGGAGAATGAATACTTCCAGCTTTGCAGGCTATGTGGCCTGGGCCTCAAACTACTCAACACTTGGAGATATTGCAAAATGATATTTTGGTGGCAAGTGGTATTATTGGTAAAGAAGGAAGAAAAGGCAAAGAAGGCCACAGAGACAGAATTGTCTCCCCCGAGCTGAGCCTGGAAGACTGTGAGGGTCCGGGCAGATGCAGGGGAAAGCAAGAGAGGGGAAGGGACACCGGGAAAGTGGAGGTGAGAGCAGAGGTGCTAACAGAGGACGGCGCCGAGGGCCCCCAGGATGGTGAGGAGATGGGCCCAGTTAGAACCGGAGGTCCCACAGAGGAGCAGTGGGCGCCGGGGTTCTGGAGCTGGGAGGACATCGGCTGCTGTGGGCTGGAGAGGGCAGGAGGAAGTGTGGATTCAGCCCTTAAGAGAATGAGGAACCCACTGAAGGTTTAAATGGAGGGATGCAATGTTCAAATCTGCATTGGATTGAGCAAGGAAATGAAAGGAACCTTCGCGGTCAGCGGAGAGTGGGATGAGCTATCACCAGAGGATACTGCTAAAGGCTTCTGTGAGCCCTAAGAAAACGGAGTAGGTGACCACGGGCCAGAACTTCCTGTTGAGCTCCCAGGCAAGCTTTGCAGATGTTAACCTCCAGAAATGCCACAGCCTTGCATTCAGGGTCCCCAGCCTCCATCCTCCCGGTGAAGGTGGCATGCTTACAAGAAGCCTGGTGATCTTGGTGTGCCACCCCACTTAATCCTCACAACCACTAGGCTAAGCAAGCATCACTTTCCCCACCCGATCTGAGGGTGATGGTGGGAGGACATGGCCAGGACCACACGCCTCCCACGGGACAGCGTCATCTTTCCATCCTTGGTTGGATGAACATTTGTGGAGCCCCTTAGGCCAGCCAGGCCATGTACTGGGCACCAGGCACTCGGCAGTGAGCAGAGTCCCTCCGCAGTGAGCAGAGTCCCTCCCCAAGGCCAGCCTCATTCTTGTGGGAGAAATCAGTTAATGACTAAGCCGGTGGTGACGGCCGCCATGGAGGAAGGGCAGGAAGAGCAGACGGGAGTGCCAGGCATGGAGTGGGGGCTCTGAGCTAAGGCCACAGGTCAGTGAAGCCAGGAAGGTGTCTGGGGAAGAGCATACCATGCAGATGAGCCAGCCAGCCAACCACTTGCATGTTCAAGCGAGAGCAAGAATGTCAGTGTGGCTGGAGAAGGGTGGGGGGGCGGGCGGAGAGGGTAGTGGAAGGTGCTGTCAGGGCAACAAGGCCAGTGGGACCCTCTATCAGTCAGCCACATGACAAGCCCCTAGGATGGGAGGGATGGGGAGAGGGGCTTAAACAACAGACGCTTATGTCTCCCAGACCTGGAAGCTGGACCTCCAAGATCAAGGTGCCAGCAGCACTGCCTCCTCCCGGGCCCTCTCTCCCTGGGTCCTCACATCTGGACCACATCCTCCTCACATCCTCCTCCCGGGCCCTCTCTCCCTGGGTCCTCACAGAGTTGGCCCTCTGTGTCTGTGTCCTCATCGCCTCTTCTTATGAGGACACCAGGCAGGTTGAATCAGAACCGACCCTAGTGACTTCAGTTTGACTTAATGACCTCTTTAAAGGCTCATCTCCAAATACAGTCACATGCTAAGGCACTGGGGCTGTAGGGCTTCAGCTGAGGAATTTGGAAGAGACACAGTCCAGTCCATCACAGATTCATAAGCCACCGCAAGCCTCTTACCAGAAATGAGGCACCGGAGATCACTTTCCCTCACTGAGCTTCAAATCACGCTCCTTGCACTTACGCAGAGGGAATGATGTCTGTTGGCAGAGCCGTTATTCCGGAAACCAGCTGCTACCAGGAATAGCCAAAAGCAGGACGGGGGAGTGCTGGGAACACAAAGCTCTTTACCAGGTAAGGTCCCACACGAAAGCCATTTCAGCGAGTCCGTGCTGGAGGCTGGGACGCGCAGAATCCTCCGCGCCGTACAGCGGGTCAGGTGCATCTCTTCTTCATAGCTGTCTCCTGTGTGGGACACAGGCGGGGCTCCACCATCTGCTGCGTAAACGGCGCCTCTTACACACACACACACACACACACACACACAGTGCGGCATTGCCTTAGGAGACAGAGGCAAGCCCCTTTGCAACACTTCCTTTTGAATGATGAGATCCACCAACAGCCACAAATATGCTAATGATGCTCATTGTAAGTGAGCAAGTGCTGGCCAGCCAGTTCATTAATAACTGACCTGCAAGGCAGGGGTGGCAATGCACTGGGGTCTTCCAGATCCCAGCCTGCTGAGGACAGACAGTGAGTTCAGAAGCCCCAGGGCCCCGGCTGAGGATGGCAATGGCAGCCTCCTCCGCACACCTCACCTTCACACACGGAAAGTGGCACATGCTTCCTCCGGCATCTCCTGCTCCACTCGGTAATATTCCAGAAGCAGATGTGGGTCTCCATTTCAACTACTAGCTATTAATATAAACTATGAAACACAACTAACCAAAATCCTGGAGGAATCTGCTTGGGGAAACTAGAGGTTTTGGTTACTTGGAAGAGTTAGCAAAAATAATCTACTTCAATCAGCACAGGGAGTTTATGGATTACCATCGGCTGCATGTGGTCACAACAGGCCTCTCGGCACATATGGGGTCACACACACTGGGAGCTCACTTCCAGCTCAAGTGGTAGTGCAAGGAGGCCAGTTCCTGCCGCCGGAGGTGGTGGCTCTGGGACCTGGGCAGATCCCATCATCTGTCCCGTGTGGTGGACTCACTCACGTGCTTCCAGTGCCAAGAAATGGGGGAAGGTGTGGGGAGGCCCAGTGCTTCTTGAGGACTTTGTCCCCAAAGAAAACACGTCCACTCTGCCCGTTTTCCAAGATGGGGCCGTTTCTAACCATACAGGAGCTGGGACGTGTGGGCCAGCAGTGTGCTGCGGAAGGGGGTCAACGTGTGAGTGACCTGCTCACGCCCCTGCACCAGATGCTCCCTTGGCTATGCAGCCTCTCTTGGACCTTCCCCTGGAGGGCCCAGAAGGGAAGCGATTTGCTGTACCCAAGTCATTATTGTGAACGTTCCCCCAGCTCAGGTCAGGAGGCAGATGCAGAGGTGGAGGGGGTGAACTGCCTCTGTGCTGGCTCTGGGGAAGCCCTCTCGCTCGCATCATTCTGGACTGGATGGGCAGCCCCAAGCCCACAGAGCCCCCACTCCAGGCCCTGCCTGTGCATGACCGAGGCAGAAGCACCCCTCAACCCATGGGCTCCCCATCATGGACCAGCCCAGCCCCCACAGGCGCCATGCCCCGGCTGGATAGTGTGGACCCCCCGAGCGTGGGCTGGAAGGTGCGCTGCAGGTGTCAGGGCCCCCACCCTCTCAAGCATCACGTGGGGAGGAAATCCACCGAGGGCTCTGAAAAACAAACTTCCGTTAAGACTTCGGTGCCCTTTTTGTAGGATGTCCTCTCCTCATAGTTCACCACCTAAGTCCCCTCCAAATGTAAAAGCCCTGCTCAGATCCCCCAGAGCCCTGTGAACACCGGCACTGTGGAAACAGGCCGCTTCCTCTACCCTCTCTCCCAGACTCCTCCGCCCTCTTCCAACCCCCTTTCGAAGATGACAGTTACATAAGTGGATTCCTTCTAGCAAATAACAGCTGCTGATATGCTAGCAAGGAACGTCCAGAAATAAAATTTCAGCCAAAAAGAATGCTGAGAAGTTCCAGCTGATGAGCTGGGAAAGAAAACATTTAGGGTGAGAGAGACTGCAGCTGTCGTAGCCCCGCTTCTCCTCCCGGCGAGGGTGCGCTCGGTGACTCTCTTCTGCCTCCGGCTGGGGCTGGGCATCTCCTGCTCCTCCCCATCCCTCCCCATCGGGCAATAAGAGCTGGCACGTGTTGAGCCTGTCCCTGTGCCAAGCATAACATTCAGTGTTCTATACTCTTGCGCTCATTTAATTCCTCACAACAGCCCTGTAAGCAAGGTGTGCCCATCTACAACTAAGAAGAGTGAAGCACGAATACATTGAGGAGCCTCCCCAAGTGGAACGGAAAGAGCCACCTTCCGTTGAACCCAGGCAGCCTGGCTGCAGGGCTCACAGCCAGTGAGCCCAATCCTGCACCCCTAGTCTGTGTCCTGTCAGTTCCTCAAATAGTAACTCACAGCGGAGCTTGCTTTCCAGCCTCCCCTCTCCATGCATGACTGTCATGAAGATCTCACAACTGAGGGTTCTGTCTCCAGCCTCCACCCACTGTCATCCATAGACCATGTGGTTTAGAATTGCCCAGCCCCTGGAAAAACTCAAATAAGCCTTTGTAATTATCAGTGCAGAATGTGGAAAGTAATAAAGAAACCTGGTCCAAGCCAAGCCCAGTCCAAACCGAGCCCCGTCTAAATGTTCATCATCCACAGTAGTTATGCCAGAAACAGAACATCAGCAGCTGAAGGACAGTTCCTAGGGGGAATACCAGGTTAGGTTCCTGCAGGCCTCTGCTCACATTCTTACCAGCAATCAGTACATGACTTTGTTGGAGGTGTGTTTCTGTTTAGAGATGCCTTGTTTAATATATACTATTACTTATGTTATGTATACTACTAATAACACTGAAGTCACAGCCAGCAGAGCCAGAGAACAGCCTGCTTGAAGCTGCTCTGAGACATGTATTTTCTCTTAAGGCATATCCTGGCCTTCTTGCACTTGGAAATACAGCACATCATCATTAGGGTTATGGACCATTCTAAACAGCAAAAGCACCAACAAGCAGCATTAAAATGTGGGGAAAGTAGCACTAAATAGAACTTAAAATAACACATTTGTTTACAGCATGGGCTGACACGAGAGGAAGGCAGAGCTTTGTTCCACCTGAGCTGGGAGCTCAAATCTCTCACCCCGCTGCACGTCTGCAGATGACTGTGCGAGTGCCACCAGTGAATTTTCAAGAGGAGGTGAATTTGCAGCTGTGGAATCCATGAACGATAGGGATCAATAGTGCTCTGTTCTAAGCAAGACAGGAGGGGAAAGTAAAGACTTGCAGTGGGGATTAAAGGCAGAAGGAGGACACGGTGCTGGAGCAGGAGGGAGGGCATGGTACTGGTGGCAGGTTAAACACACACAGAGCTTTTGCCAGGAGAGTGTACAGAGCCCTCAGAGAAGCCCTGAGTGCAACCACCCACCCCCAAAGCCTACACTCCCATGGCTTATCCCGAGATTCCCAGTGTGGTTCACACCTGCCACTCCCACCTCCATGCTTGTTCTCAGCTCCTCCACTGGAATCCCAGGTCCCTCTGCCCCCCTCCTGTGCTCCACTGCCCATCTCAGGGCTCAGTCCCTGCCTCCCTGTGGCGATACGGGCCCTGCTCACAGCTGGGCTGGAGGCTTCACAGGTCATCACCCCAGCTCTCCTGCCAGACCACACTCAAACTACCCACCCCTCACTTCCAGGGCTGCGGCGTGCCAAGTGGCAGACACATGAGGAATTAGCCACTGCCCCCCTCCCTTGAAGCACAAATCCCTTCCATTACACACACCCCCTGTACTGGAAAGCTGTGTGGTGGAAAATTAATTACTTCATAACACCCTTTCTACTTCCACATCTCTTAGGATCGCCTGACTCAGTCCGGGCTATCACAGAATGCCTTAGACTGAGCAGCTTGTAAACCACAGGAACTCATTTCTCACAGTTCTGCAGCCTGAAAAGTCCAAGATCAAAGGGTTGGCAGCTCAGTGTGGTGAGGGCCATGGCCTTCTCCCTGTAACCCCATGCCCTGGAAGACAGGCAGAGCCTCTCTGAAGTCTCTCTCATGAGGGCACTGATAGGGATTGGCTGTGTCCCTACCCAAGTCTCATCTGCCCTGTGCTGTTCTTGTGATAATAAGTCTCACAAGAGCTAATGGTTTTATAAAGGGCAGTTCCCCTGCACACACGGCCTTGCCTGCTGCCATGGAAGACCTGCCTTTGCTTCTCCTTTTCCTTCTACCATGATGGTGAGGCCTCCCCAGCCATGTGAAACTATGAGTCCATTAAACCTCTTTCCTTGAGAAACTGCCCAGTCTTGGGTATGTCTTTATTAGCAGCCTGAGAACAGACTAACACAGGCACTAATCCCATTCATGAGGCTTCCCCTGATGACCTAATCACCTCCCAGAGCCCCTCGACTCCTAACAGCCTCCCATCAGCTATTAGGATTTTAACACAGAATCATGAGTGGGAGTGCAACATTTGGTCCCCACCCCATAATAGCACTGATATTTAAGGAAGAGAGGATCAATTTCCCTCTAACTTCCATGCATTGATCCTAACGGTTCTCTCTATGGACACCCAGAAATGGACACCCAGAATGGCCACCATGCCCCTTCAAGGCTCTCACGCCTCCCACCACACAGAGCACCTCTGCACCCTCCTTACCTCCCCTGCTCTGGCTTTGAGTCCAGACCCTTAACCATTCTTGCCACTTTTCTCTGCTAGGCCCAGAAGAGAACCACAGCAAATTGAGTGGGGTCAGCACAAAACAAAAGCGTGGCCTCCCCTGGGCCTGAATCCAAGCCTTCCTGCTTCCCCAGCATGTGCTCAGGAAGCTGACATCAGGACCTGTGCTCAGTACCTTACATTCATTCCCTTAAAGTTTTGTCCTCATCAAGGAGGGAAGTACCAGAGGAAGTATCACCTAAATAATCGGCCAGACTCAAGCAGTCAGAGGAGGAGGAGCAGGGGCTCAGGTTGGGGCAGATGCGTGGGCAGAGGCTCGGCAGCGGGAAGACTCAGGAACCGCAGAGTCCGACTGGAGCAGAGGATTCTGTAAAGAAAAGGTGGGAGAGAAATAAATGAGTATCAAGCCTCGAGCATGAGCCCAGCGACCCAGGATCAGGAGCATCACCACTGCCTCTTGGCGGATGGTCCAGAGCTCATCATCTGCACAACCGATAATGTCCTTACCTTGGGTTTACTCAGTAAAGATGAGTAGGGTCTCAGCAGCATGGCTAGGTCCTGGAGCAGCTCCTGGACAGAATGACTTGAGTGAGCCGCTTCGGACATCAGCTGAAGGAACAAGTTCAGTGTCCCTGCACCCACCAAGAGGCAATGCACCCCCTCACCTGAAGGCCCACAGGAGGGCCTTCTGCAAGAAGCCCAGGCAGGAGCACAGCTGATGCGAGACCTCAGGACTGGGAGTGCTGCTGCCCACACCTGCACTCCAGCCCCACAGGCACCGATCTCAAGAGGTGCTGTGCTCTGTTAATGCCCTCCCCTTCTGAACATGCTCCTGTCCATTCCACATTCCACCCCATAACCTGGAAAGAGATCTTGGACTAATAAGATTGTTAAACTGAGGCCCATAGAGCTGGAGCAGCTGCCTGATGTCACCCAGCTGATGAGTGAGGCTTGGGGCTGCAATGGTTCGGATGTGGCTTGCCCCACCCCAGCGTGGGGTGTCGGGAGGTGCGCTGGTGGGAGGGGCTTGGGTTGCAGAGGCAGAGCCCTCCCAAACGGCTTAGTGTGGTTCTCCCATAGGGCCTGAGCTCCCCGCTCTAGAGACTGGATTCAGCCTGGTAGACTTAGATTCATCTGTTATAAAGCCAGAACATCTGTTGAGTTTCCCCTCGCTGAAGGCACCTGCTTCCCCTGTGACCTTCCCCCTGCCACGTTAGGAGGCAGCACAAGAGGCCTCCCCAGAAGCCTGCGCCATGCCCTTGAACTTCTCAGCCTGGAGAACTGTGAGGAAAACACACCTGTTTTCTTTATAGATTACCCGGTCTGAGGTATTATTTTATAGCAACGCAGAGTGGACAGATTCAGGGGCTACAGCATAAGGCCCCCAGAGCCTGGCCTGGCCCCCTGGTGAAATGCCAGCTGGCCGGGCGGCCTCAATTGCCGAGATAACAGCATAGAGCCCAGCGCTTTCTCCCATTCAAACTATGATCCTGCTTTGCATCTTTGAGCCTCACACACACCCTGAAAAGCAGCCTGGGCAGGAGGGTTTTTCTCATTGGACAACTGAGGAAACTGAGGTGCAGGGAAGGTGAGTGACATTCCCAAGGTCACACAGCAAGTCATGTCAGACCCAAAGGTGGCCCCAGATCCCTCTGTGGCAGCCTAAGGTGCCAGCCTGGCCTTCTGTTCCCACCCCAGGGCCCCCTTTTCTTCCCACCCTCTGCACTCAGCCTCGGCTGTCACAGGGGATTGGGAGCCCAGGAAAATGGCAATGCAGCTGAGAGGGCAGCCAGGCTGACATGCACAGTTATGAAAAGGCCCTTCGCCATCCGTCCTCAGCGCTGACTCGCCGCACTGCCCTCCTACCCGGGACCCCACCTCGGAGCTGGAGTAATCTGGGGCTCCTGGATTCATCTTGAACAAGGCAGGCTAGGCTGGAAACAAAGGCCAGGCCAACACCAGATTCTGGAACATGGAAGAGAGGAGCAGAGGAGACTAGAAAGGGGGGGAAGGAAAGGAGGAGAGGAGAACTGAGGGCAGGGAAGAGAAGGGGATTCGTGAGTGGTGGGCAGGATGCCTGCACTCACTGCCAGGGCCAGTGGCTCCAGAGCAGAGCAGAGCACACTCGGGAGACTGGGCTCAGAGAAGGGGCTTCACCAGGTACACGGCAGGCAGCTGAAGACTTGGAGATGAAGCAGGAAGTCTGAACAAAAAGCTTTCTCTCTTTCCCCCACCCCTTTCCCCTTCCCCTCCCTCCCCTTTCTTCTCACCTTCCTCTCCCCTACCTCTCTGTCTCCCCTCCCCCTTTCTCTACCTCCCTCCTCCCCGCCTCTCTCTCTAAAACACTTTAGCTCAAGGTAAATAGAACAAGTGAACACCTTAGGTGAACTGTTCAGATGAGAGCAAGGAGTTAATTTTTCAAAATCCAGGAACTGCAAAGCAGAAGGGAGGAAATGTGCTCTCAGAACACGCCACACACTTCAAGGTCAGAGTCAGCACTGGTCATTAAAGAAAGTATTAATCTTGGTGCTGCTGCTTGACATCTTGTGGCCCATTAGAAAACTTCTAAAGGGCTATAATTGTACAATCCAATACTGCAAGAGCAGGGCAGGAGCAAGCTTCGGTTCCTGAATCCGCCCCATGCCAATTCCGGATATTTTTATAACTGACCAAATCCTGGGGCCAGTGGAAGGGCTGGTGATTCATGTCTCCAGACCCAAGGGCACTGAGCGATGCCTCCGGAACACCCTGCTGCAGGACGGACCCTGCAGAAACAGGTGCCTGTGCCAGCAGAGCCCAGCACACACACGTCAGGGCCCTCCAGACTGAGGCCCGGATGGTGACCTGTGGGTGGCAGGAATGGGGCTGGCATGTCACCCTCCATGCAGAGAGCCACATCCCCAACACGGCTCTTCAAGACCAGGAGCAGAAAGTGCTTGAGGCTGGTCCTCAGGCGGGAGGTGAAGAACCTGCAATCCGCCTGCAGATAGACCTGGCTCCAGCCCAGCTTTGTCGTTGCTTTTGTTTGTCATTGCTTTTCATTGTCATTACTGTTACCTTAGCCTTTGTATCCCCCTCTGTAGAACAGAGGTAAACACACCTACTTCCAATGTTATGAGAAAGAAGCGACTCCCCGCCCCCTGTGTCCAGCCTGCTGTCTGGCACTGACCACCTGCTTGGCAGATCAGAGCTCCTGTGGATAATCCTCTTGGGATCATTTGCCCTATAGGGTCACTCACCAGAACCCATCCTCAACACACATTGTCACTGGCATTTTGGATCTACAGGCAGCACGATCTTCGACCATTCTGTGTCCCTGTGTCCACCCACACAGGGTGCCCATTGCTCCAACAATGTATCCCACAGCCTGTGCTCCACAGGTCCTCGGGCCCCAGACACACAAAACATCTTGTCTAAGGCACACAATCTCTTCTAGTTCCAGCCCCTGGCCACCATTCTCTTCCCCTAGTCTTGCCAGGTCTTCCTTTCTTGGACTGATGACTTCTTTCTCCCTTGGACTTGGACAATGACTCAGCCTTGCCTCCACCCTGAAGCCTTTCCCAGGCCCCACTCCTCCATCCTTTCCTGGGATCCCAGGGAGAACCAGAGTCCAGGGTGCAAGGAGCGACTGCTTCCCATAAGACATGCACCATTGTTGCCCAGATCTTTGCACCATCTGCCATCAACAGGTCGAGACTCCACGCTTCATCCACAATCACTCCTCCAACCTATATGCTAAAGCTGTCTCTAAAACACACCCGTATCATGTCCCCCTCCCCATCAGCCCCAGGACAATGTCCAAAGCCTCAGTGTGGCATCTGGGGCTGACCCAGGAGGACCACCACCCATCGCCCATGGGCTCAGTGTTCCGATGTTTCAGACCACACACCACATCCTCATGCACTCTGTTTTCATGCCTACACCTCCTGGGTCAGGCGAATCCCTTCTCCACCTCCCCTTTCCTGCATGGCTGCCCCTTAGGATCCCTCACCTGGACTCACCCTCAATACCCATCCCCTTTGCCAGCCTGTGCTGGAGACATCTTGATACAATTGCTCACTCTCATCTGCCAGAGCAGCTAAGGGTGGCCCAGTGGCACCGTTCCAGCAATGAGATTGAAGCAGAAGCCAGCGGTGTGGCCCGTCCCCTTCCTTTTTTGAATATGACTTGATCCTGGAGCTGTGGCAGCCATCCTGTGACCATGAGGAGATGAAGAAGACAAAGTCCAAGCGAACCCCAGAGACCTGGGTCCCAGCATCCTGAAACCTGAGCCAACATCAGAAGTCAGTGCCTCCAAGCTTTCTAAGGAAAGAGAAACCTCCATTTCCACCTGACACACCTGGTAGCTTAGATCAAATGCTCTTCTTTCGAAGCACTTTGAGTCTTCCAGCCCTGACTGTAAATCAGCGTACTGTTCCATCCTCAGCAGTCCCATACACGTGGCATTTCGCTGTTCACTGTATGACACTGGGCTGTTTGACCTGACTCTCCTCCAATCAGATTCCAAGCACTGCTGTGTACCTGGAACAGGCTGGGTGCTGGGTAGACAGTGAGGAACCAAACCTCTGTGGGTCCCTTCTCTCTAGAAGCTGAATTCCAGAGGGGGGCTGCTGACACTTTGCAAGCACAAGTGATGGCAGAATAAGAGGCCCTCCCGTGATGTCTGTGTCCTGTACCCTGAAACCTGTGAATACTCAGGGTGATAGAACAAAGGGGGCCAAGGTTGCAGGTGGAATTGGGGCTGTGGTCAGGCAATCTCGAGATGAGGGATTGTTCTAGTTTATCTAGGTGGACCCATCGTCCAATGTCACAGGAGTGACTTCACTTAGAAGTGAGAGGAGGGTGCAGAAGAGTGAGTGGGTGTCAGAAGGATGTTGCACGTGGCCAGGCTGCTGTCTTTGAAGAGGAGGAAGAGCTACAAGATTTGGAATGCAGGTGGCCTGGAGAAGTGAGGGAAGAATGGCCATGAAGCAGATCATCTCACAGAGACTCCTGGAGGAGTGTGGCCTTTGCAATGCCTAAATTTTAGTCCATGAAGGATTTATAACTATGGAATGGTAAGACCACACAGTTGTGTTGTTTTAAGTCACTAAGTTTGTGGGAATTTATTATAGCAGCAAAAAGACACGAATGCACTCACAGATAACGTCTAATGATAAATGGACTTGATGCGGGTAGGCCTGCTGGACCTCTTTGTCGCCTTCCCTACTGCACTTACCTTCTTTGTCAAATAGGGGGTCAATATGGTTTGGCTGTGTCCCCACCCAAATCTCATCTTGAATTGCGATCCCCATAATCCCCACATGTCGAGGGAGGGACCTGGTGGGAGGTGATTGCATCATGGCGATTTCTCCCACGCTGTTCTCGTGATAGTAAGTTCTCATGAGATCAAAATGGTTTTATAAGTGTTTGACATCTCCTCCTTCACACATGCACATTCTCTCCTGCTGCCTTGTGAAGGACATGTTTGCTTCCCTTCTACCATGATTGTAAGTTCCCTGAGGCCTCCCCAGCCATGCGGAACCGTGATTACCCAGTCACTGGTATTTCTTTATAGCAGTGTGAGAGCAGACTAATACCGGGTAATAATAAGACTTGCAAAATTGCTGTGAGGACTAAATTATACGTCTGAATCAAAACACTCTTAGATAGTACCTAAAACACAGTAACTCCACAAAAGGGTGGATAACACCTCTGGTATTAGTAGCATTCGTGTTGTTTTTATTAATGTATGTAAACACTGTCTCCCTATCTTTATTGATTGGAGTATTATCCAAGCTCCTATAGCAAAACAATCAGAAATATCATGGTTTAAACAAGCTTGGAGTTTATTTTTTTCTTGTGTAACAATTCAGAGGTAGGTGATTGTGGGGCCTAAGGACAACTGTTCCAACCTCAACACAGATTTTCTGTTCAGAGCCAAAGGTGGCTAATTCAGCCTAAAACCCAGTGCGAGGGGTCAGAGCGAGGAGAGTGCACAGCCATTCCTTGTAAGAACACAACCCAGAATGGACACACACCCAGTCCTCCCTTCCTCCCTAGAACCTGAGCTCAGAACCGAGCTCACAGCAGGAACCCTGCCTAGACTTAGGACAGCCAGGGTCTCACCTCCACTCTGCCACTAACAAGTTGTGTGGAAAGTCACATTTTCTCCATTTCTTTTTCAGGAAAATGGGATGCCAACACCTGCCATGACTCACAGCGTGGTTCTGAGAGCAAGTGGAATCACGACCATCCATCCAAGAGGGCCACCAGCTTGTCCCGGTGATCACCCCCATTGCCCCTCTCCCTAGAGTCATGGGCAGGTCACATGAGACTTCAAACAATGCAGATGCCTGGAAAGGAGGCCTCTTGATGCCACCCTTTCCAGGGAATTCTGAATTCGATCCAAGCTCAAACCTCTTGGGAGGAAGAAGCGATTTTGCAGGGGTGGCCCGGGCCCTGCTGAGAGCTGAGAGGGAACCGGCGAGAGCCGCCTCCGTGGGTCCCGTGGCTCTGTGAGGTTGGCCATGTGCGCCCCACTCTGCAGACAAGGGAACACAGGCTCGGGAGATGAAATAGCCCCTGAAATCATGGCAGTGCTGGATTTAAATCCAAGTGTCCACGTGCCGTTTTGTCTGGAACTCCGGAAATGATAGCCGCTGCCTCGGTAGCCCGAGTGGAGGCCCTGCTCACTGAGGGCACAGGTGGTAAGCCTTGCTTTGGCAGCACAGGAGCAGAGCATCTTATGGCTTCTCAGTAGGGGAAAGCGCCCTTGTTATCACCCAGTCTGGTCCCTCAGTCCCTCGGAGGGGCCGGTGCTGCCTGGTCTGCGGCCACCGAGCTTCCGGTTTGTGTGTGGGGGGAATCTGCCACATTCTCCCAAACCCTGTGACATTCCACCAGCCTCAGCACTGTTGCATTGCACAGGGGTGACATTTTACTCACTCTCCTGCCACTGACTCAGGGACTTCCGCAAACAGCAGCAGGAGCCGCGGCAGCCAGGAAAGGTCAGACGCTGAGATCCTCCGGGGCTCCCAGAAATTGCCACAAGCAGCTGGGGCGTGTCATCCGGGGGTAGGAGTGGGATTTCACCCAGCCACCACCCCTCCCCAGGTCCCCACACCCTCAGCCTCTCCCTTCTTGACACGTCAGTGAGAAAGCTGGGCCAGGGCCCGGCGGGGTCACTAGAGCCTGCCTGGCCGGTGGCCCGAGTCCCTGCCATTAGCTGTGGGCTGGGGCCATTCACTGCTTTATGTGCTATCTCATCACAACACAGGCATTTTCAATAGCGGTTTAAAGGCCCACTTGTTACCATACATTGTATTTCAGACTCCCACAGGTTTTGAACGAGACAGATAGCAAAGCCGGTATTGAGAAAAGCTGGCACTTGGGGTTTTCATTGTCCTGGATAAAAGTCGGGTTTGGTGCCCAGACCTTCCAAACAGCCCCCAGCCTGAAGGTCACGAAGCAATGTGACTGAGCCAAGGCAAGCATGGGGTGAGCAGTAAGTCTCTGGGAAATCAAAATCCTTTTGTTGTTCGGCTGTAAGGTCAAACATTGCCATTTGAGATTGCCTAGACAAGCAAGGCGCCCACCCCCGTGAAGGTGACTGCATCTGGGAGAGAAGTCAGCATTGCTGCCGTCGGCCAGTAATGCCACACTGAGCAAAGGCCCCATGCTCCACTCGCAAACAAATGCCATTGTCATCTAGACGTTGTCCGAAATAAAGAGGTACTTGTTCAAAAGGCCACCACTCAGCCGGGCCTGGAAGGAGAGGTGGCCCCAGGGAGCACCAGGCACCCAACTTCAGGACAGTTGCCCACCCCACCTAGACTCAGGAGCAGCTAAGATGCTGTCAGCACTTGTGCGTCACAGTCGTGTTCCATAAAGTCTCCATGAACACAGAATTAGCAGGTGCTGAATGGTGGCTCCTAGGGGAAACTCGGGATTAGGTTCCTGCGAGCTTCTGGTCACTTCATTTTCATCTATCAAGCAATATATGACCTTGTCTGATTCACATTTCTGTTTAAAGACACCTCATTTGATGAATACTGTCAACTCATTAACACTGAACTCAAGGCCAGCAGCACCATCCCTCAGCCTGAATAAAGCTTCTCTGATACACATATTCTCTCCCTCAGGTGCATCACAGTCTTCCTGTGCTCAGGAACACAGACAGCACCTCTGCACTGTGCTCGGGGCCCCTTCAAACATCAAAATGACCAGTAAAGAACAAAATAACAAAATTGCAAACTGCCTGGCAATGAGTGGAGCACACAGAAGCCGCACTGCAGCCTGAGCTGGGACGGGACGGCAGCGTGCCGGGGTCCACCTCCCTGGGAGCCTGTGCCACATGGCTTCACACTTTCCACCATTCGGAGTGTGTCCAAAAATGACCACCAACATGCTGCAAGTGCTGATTTTGAGGGTGCAAACACACTTTAGCAAGCAGGCAAACTCACAATACAGAATCCGTGAGCAAGGAGGATCATGGTTTCAAGGCCGCTTCTCAGCGGAAGCCCCAGATCTCCTCAGGACACATCACTACTGTCCAACCATTTCCAAGGGCTTACCCACAGCCTCTCCCATGTAGTCGCACCTCAGGAGGGTCCCGTCCACCCAAGCCACGCCCCAAGCCCACTGCCCTACCTGGCACCCTGCCAGGAGTCCCAGTGCTGGGGTCACTGAGGCTGGACTAGGAAAACCAGGTCTCTACAGAAGACAGCCAGCTCCCTAGGCCTCAGAAACAGCTGGGCCACTCTTGAGAAACTTCATTTTTTCTTAGAAACATTTCTAGCTACATACTTGATAGTATCTCCCTCTTCCAGGGAAGTACGAAAACCTCAGAGCGAAATTCGTGGTCCGCCCCTTGTGAACTGGTAGGACCCTGTTATGTGGTTTGTCAGAAAATCTCCCATCTGGTTTTGTCCCTTTGTCTCCATTCTTGCTTTCCCTTTTATCTCTTCTTCTCTTGATTATCATATTAATTTTAGCTTTCAGTATTTTCTGGAACAACATGGGGAGAGAGAGTATACAAATGACCACAGCATTGGAATTCTTTGCTAAACCTCTGGCAGGGAGGCTGGGGCTGAGTCCTCTGCAGGGAGGGTTGGGGCTGATCTTCTAGAGGCTGGACACCAAGGAAAAGGCTGGAAAGCAGGACTCCACCTTCTAACTCGTCTTTATCAGTTGTTGATATCTTTGCCAGGAACAGCAGAAATGAGACAGAGAAGATCCCTGGAGTTGAGGAGCGAGAGTCAGAAGTGGGGTTGGGTGCCAGGGAAGAGAAGTGGGGCATAGATTGGGAAGGTGAAAATTGGCCAGAAGAGAGTTTTACCAACATCACATTCTTCCTAGGACAGACCACGGTGCACAAGCCTCTCAGCAGCACCCTGTGGACCATGACGTTCAAAATCATGTCACAGGCCCACTGGGAAAGGAACCAGGAGTTCTAAAACATACCAGACCTCAGGCACCGTATCTAAAATCATCACAATTGAGCAACAGCTTTGCCAAGGATCCCTTGAGAGTGTTTCTGTCTACCAGCCCCAAAGATGATTAAAATTATTGCCACTCTAGGCTGGGCTCAGTGGCTCACGCCTATAATCTCAGCACTTTGGGAGGCCGAGGCAGGTGGATCATCTGAGGTCAGGAGTTTGAGACCAGCCTGGCCAACATGGTGAAACCGCATCTCTACTAAAAATACAAAAATTAGCTGGGCTGTGGTGGCTCGCACCTGTAATGCCAGCTACTCAGGAGGTTGAGGTGGGAGAATCATTTGTACCCAGGGGGTGGAGGTTGCAGTGAGTGAAGATTGCACCACTGTACTCCAGCCTTGGCGTCTCAAAAAAAAAAAATCTTGCCATTCTGGAGGAAAACGTGGTAGCCATTTCAGCAAAAGTTTGATTCAGTTTAACATTTGTTGAGTGGCTACTATGTGCCTGGAATCATGATAGTCATTAGTGCCACACAGGAGGTAGTTCCTACGCTTGAGTCTACTAGAAGGAAAAGACTTCACTAACACTTTTCAGAAGGAAAGCAGGCATTGTATTTGACACTGATGATTTTCTGGCATTTTGAAAAAACTTAGTTGTCCAAACTGAAATTCTCTTAAGAACCAAAATGCTGAAATAATCGTGGGTGTAAAACTGTCAGGGGTTGGTGAGAGAAGGACAGGACATGGTGACCCACAAACAAGTCATCTGAATCTCGGGCTTTTAAAACCACAGCTTACAACCCAAAAAGCCACTTCGAACACTCAAGATCTGGCCTTATCTCTCCCCACTAATCCCTCGCCAGGAAGATTCACGAATCCACCTCCTACTTCAAGTGCTAACCTGTTCGTGACTGGGAGCTCAAGCTTTGCCCTTTTGATTTCCCCAGGAGGACCTGAAAGCGTGGCAAAGGCTCCTGGATGCAGCACGGGGCCCCCAAGTCTCCCTGCTGCCGGACCTCCTGGGCTCCTGTCGGGTGTCCGCCAGCCCCTGGCTCCACAGGGCTGACTTTGCCCTGTGTGTTTTCCGGGGCTCAGTGTGCCTGCCTGGCTCTGGGCAGCAGCCTTCTCTGGCCTCCAGCAGCCCAGCGGTCCTGAGCTCTGCCACCCTCGGCTGTCCCCCTACCTGGGCCCCAGTCCATGGGGTGACAGGCGGCTATGTTTCATCCGCCTTACAGCTTTCCCTTCAGGAGCTGCCCCTCCTAACATCATGCGACTCTAAGGAGGCTGTCACCCAAGGGCCTTGCTCCCCTCCTTCAGCAATGCATCAGTGTTGACTCCATCTAGGGCAACATGATTCCTTCTCTGCAGGGTTTTAGATGTGAAAGGCAGAGCCTTCCTGACCCCTCTGGAAACACAAGCTTTGAACACTATGCAAGTCTGCAGCTGCTAATGCCATCTTTGCTGAAAGATGGTGAGGCCACGGCTTAGAATGAAGCTGAGTACTTCTGGGCGGCCTGGAGAGGGGCGGTCTTTGTGTCTGCATCCCTGGATTCAGCAATGTCGATAACACTGGTCCCCAGACTTCCCACCTACCTAAACCAATAAACGTATTCGTTTAAACTAATTGCAGTTGGGTTTCTACCACTTGGAACCAAGACTCCTATTAATCCGCATGGCCTTGGCAATGGGAATGGCCATTCTGTTCATAGACAAGGCTAATTTACTCACTGAGTAGCAGAAACTAACAGAATGACTCCCACAATACACAGGACGTGGACACGGTAGCTGCTCAAGGAATACTAACTAAACGAACAAAGCCACCTTGGAAGCACCTGCCCCTGCCTGATGAGCTGGGGTGAAGGTTCCTTCCTCCCTAGAGTGAAGTTGGCAAACCTCATCTCTAAATGGCCAAATTGCTCATAGCTGAGATCTCATGGGCCACCTAACCCCATGTGAAACACACAAGAGAAAGTCAGACAAATCTCCAAGAAGAAAAGCCTATTCTGGAGCCAAATGCAAACTGTTCTCTTTGTTGTAGTAGCTAAGGCTTTGCATCTGCTCCTCAGCGGGAGAAGTTTATGTTATAAACATGCCGGCAGACCTCGGAGACAGTGCAGATTGAACTGAACCTGCAAAATCGGAGGTCAACCTGCAGTATCATCGCCGAGGTCTGCTGTATGTTTATAACATTAACTTCTCTCGCTCTTCTGGACCACACTAAAGCAAATATCACAATAAAATGAGTCACGCAAATTTTCTGGTTTCCCAGTCACATAAATACACTATACTGTATTGTAGTCTATTAAGTGGCCAACAGCCCTGTGTCTGAAAAAACGATGTTCATACCTTAAGCACTTGAGCCTTCAGTGAGTCGTAATCTTCCTGCTGGACAGGAGTCTTGCCACAATGTTGATGGGTGCTGACTGATAAGGCGGTGGTTGCTGAAGGCTGGGGTGCCTGTGGCAACTTCTTAAAATAAGACAATGAAGTTTGCCACATCAATGGACCCTTCTTTCCACGAAAGATTTCTGTGTACCGTATGACGCTGTTTGGTAGCATTTTACCCACAGTAGAACTCCTTTCAACATCGGAGTCGGTCCTCTCAAACCCTGCTGCTGCTTTATCCACTAAGGTTTTGTAGTATTCTCCATCCTTTGCTGACATTTCAGCAATATTGGCAGCATCTTCGCCAGGAGTAGGTCTGATCTCAAGAAACCTCTTTCCTTTCCCAACCTTAAGCAGCCACTCCTCATCCATTCAAGTGTTATCCTGAGATCGCAGCAACTCAGTCTCATCTCACACTCCATTTCTAGTTCTAGCTCTCCCCATTTCCACTACATCTGCAGTGACTTTCCTACTGAAGTCTTGAACCCCCTCAAAGTCATCCATGAGAGCTGGAATCAACATTTTCCAAACTCCTGTGAATGTTGAGATTTTTACCTCCTCTAGTAAATCTCAAATGTTCTTCATGGCATCTAGGATGGTAAATCCTTTCTAGAGGGTTTCTTTTGAGTTTGCCTAGACCCACCAGAGAAATCACTATCGATGGCAGCTATAACCTTGTGAGATGTATTTCCAAAATATAAGACTTGAAAGTCAGAATTACTCCTTCATCCATGGGCTGCAGAGTGGATGTGGTGTCAGCAGGTGGGAAAACATTAATTTCCTTGTACATTGCCATCAGAGCTCTTGGATAACCATGTGCACCGTCAATGAGCAGTCATATTTTGAAAGGAATCTTTTTCTTTGACTACTAGGTCTCAATCATGGACCTAAAATAGCCAGTAAACCAGGCTGTAAACAGACACGCTGTCATTCAGGCTTTGCTGGTCCATTTAAAGAGCACAGGCAGAAAAGATTGAGCATAATTTTTAGGATCCCTAGGATTTTGGGAATGCTAAATGAGCACTGGATCCAACTTAAAGCCACTTAAACTGCATTCGCCCCTCGCAGGAGAGTCAGCCTGTGCTTTGAAGCTTTGAGGCCAGGCACAGACTTCCCCTCTCCAGCTGTGAAAGTCCTAAATGGCGGCTTCTTCCAGTAGAAGGCTGTTTCGTCTACACTGAAAACCTGTTGTTTAGCATAGACATCTTCATCCCTGATCTCAGTTGGATCTTCTAGAGAACTGGCTGCTTCACCTGGCACTTTCATGTTGTGGAGACGGCTTCCTTCCCCGTGGCCCACGAAGCAACTTCTGCCAGCTTCAAGCCTTCCTTCCTCAGCTTCCTCCCCTTTCTCAGCCTTCATAGAATTGAAGCGGATTAGGGCCTTCTCTGTGGCTGTGGCTTCAGAGGATGCTGTGTTTGGCTTGATCTCCTATCCAGCTCACTCAAACTTTTTTCACATCAGCACTAAGGCTGTGTCACCTTTTTATCATTCAGAAGAGGCCCAGCTTTTGGACTACCTTGGCTTTTGAAATGGCATCCTCACTAAGCTTAATCATTTCTGGATTTTGATTAAAAATGAGAGACGAAGCTGGGTGCCGTGGCTCACACCTGCAATCCCAGCACTTCAGGGTGTTGAGGCAGGAGGATCTCTGGAGCCCAGGAGTTCAAGGTTGCAATGATCTACACTCGAGCCACTGCATTTTAGCCTCGGGGACAGAGTAAGACCTCCCTCTCTTAAAATTAAAAAGAAATGAAAGTGAGAGATGCGAGACTCTTCCTTTCACTTGAACATTTAGAGGCCATCGTAGAGTTATTAACTGGCCTAATTTCAATATTGTGTCTCAGGGACTAGCAAGGCCTGAGGAGATGGAGAGGGACAAGCAGTGGCCAGTTGGCCAAGAAGTCTGAACACACACAACATGCATCGATTAAGTTTGCTGTCTTCACATGGGTGTGGTCATGGCACCCCAAAACAATTACAATGGTAACGTCAAGCATCACTGATCACAGATCACCATAACAGACATGATCATGAAAACATTTGAAACACTGAGAATTACCAAAGCGTGACGTAGAAACACAGAGTGGGCACATGCTGTTGGGGAAGGGGCGCCAGTAGACGTGCTCTGTGCAGAACTGCCAGAAACCTCCAGTTTATAGAAAACGTAATGTCTGCAGAGCCCACAAAGCAAAGTGCAGTAAAGCCAGACACATCTGTATTCTGTGTCTTTTGCCATCATATATCATATATAGACACACCTGTATTCTGTGTCTTTTGCCATTATATAGAGTCACACTCACATTAAGAAAGCAAAAAACTCCAGCACTTTGGGAGGCCAAGGCAGGCAAATCATGAGGTCAGGAGTTCGGGACCAGCCTGGACAATATGGTAAAACCCCATCTCTAATAAAAAAAAATACAAAAATCAGCTGGGTGTGGTGGCGTGGGCCTGTAGCCCCAGCTGCTCAGGACGCTGAGGCAGAAGAATCACTTAAATCAGGGAGGCGGAGGTTGCAGTGAGCCAAGATCGTGCCACTGCACTCCAGCCTGGGCAACAGTGTGAGACTCCATCTCAAATAAATAAATAAATAAATAAATAAATAAATAAATAAATGGGAAACACTTAGTTTTTAAAAAACAAAATGTCTTGTAATTGCCATTTGGGATTGTCTAATGAAGTTCCTTTTCCACAAAGAATTAAATACTGAATTCCCTCATCAACAGGGAAGATCTCTCAGTGTGCAGCAACAGTTTTGTCATCATAATGTGTTTTTTTACCACCAAATAAGAAAGAAGACCTGGCAGGTAACAGTGGTAATCATGATGGTTACCAAGGCTCCTGATCCCTTGCCATGACCCAGCCACGGCACAGCCTTTTGCGGCACCATCTCACGTGGACAGTGTTTGCCCAACAGCAGCTCCATTTTCTTAGAAAACAAGACAAAGACCTCACTTTGGTGACCACGTCTCTGCAATTTCTCATTAAGGAGTGCAGCGGGATTGTATGTGGCCCCAGGAGGGTGGCATGGCCAGGTGCAGAGGGGAGGAGGTGGCAGGAGCTGCGCCGGGTATGGGCGGTGGATCCCCCAGGACATGGGGCTCAGGGTCACAGGGCCTTCAGACCTGGCTCAGCCACAAACCACCTATGTGGCTTTCAACAAGTCTTCAAGCTCAGAGTGATTAGATTTGTTCCTCTGTAAACTGGAGAGGTCAAGGGATGCTAGACTGTGAGAACTCTACAGCCTCTGCCAGTTCCGTGAGTCAGTTGACAAGCTGAAAAATGCCTCTTAGTGGCAGCAGAGCGGATTTGGATGACTGACTGCTCCCTTTTAACACCTTGGTGACAGCTTGACCCTGGAGCACAGATTCCCCTGCAGAAACAGAGGAGCCCAGAGCCGCACAGCACAGCCCTGCCCCGGTGCACAGTGTCAGCCCCACCTGCAGCCTTCCCAGGCGACGATCAGGAGCCAGCCCAACGGCAACTCAGGGCAGCGTCACCTCCCGCACCCAGGGAAGGGCCATTGCCTGCTAAGCACACCCGCCTGCTCCCCTCCTGTCCCCTCTCCGTGCCCAGCCTTATTCTCTGAACCTCCCTGTGCCAGGGTGGGGAAAGACCATGAAGGTTGGGGGAGCCAGGCCAGCAGCTCCGCACTTTTGTCTGCAGTCCTGAAGAGAAGCAGCTGGAGGGGTTCATGTTCCCGCAAAATGTCACGGGGGGACTCAGGTGCTCTGGAATCCAGTGTGGATTTTCTTCCTCATGATTCACGGAGCTCTGGGCAGGCTGCCTAATGTCACCAGGTGGGGCAGGACAAGGGATCCCTGAGGTCCCTTCAGGCTCTCCTGGCCAGACATAGAGCAGTGTGTCCCGTTGGCACGAGAACAGCCACTTCCCTCTCTTTCTGGCTGCTCATCTCCCCTGCCCCCACCATCACCACCACACCCACCATCTCCAGCACCTCCATCACCCCCACAACCATAACCTCCACCACCTCCACTACCTTCATCACCACCACCTTCATCACCTTCACCATCACCTCAACCACCTCTATCACCTCCATCACCCCCACGACCACCACAGCCACC